>CAAALY010000150.1:0-11940 GCA_900617795.1 Protopolystoma xenopodis
AAAATATCTCGGCGTTATTCTAATTCCTAAATTCCAAGGCTTGTTATCATGTAGCTGACGCGTAATTCTGTCAATTGCTGCCCTAACCCGTCAGCCATGTTTTTTAACTTAAGAAAATCCAAATCATTCAATAGTTCTGAGAGAGATAGTCTAAGCCTAGTCTTGGTTCTAATTAGTTGATGCACTCTTGCAATACATTCATTGAGTCTAGTTTTAACTAAACCACACATGTTAGATTAAGCACATTAGCGATACCAGAGGTTCCAAATTACGCAATTCCAGTCATGCCTTTCCTTAAAGGGATAAATTTTAATGACCCTATAGCGAGAGATTAGGACAAGTGGTTTCTTAACTCGACATACATGCTTACAAAGTCATATCTCATTATCTCAATCATACTTGCTTACGGACTTACGTAGTCGCGGTTAGGGCTTTTTTTGAGGTCATTAGGCGTTGATGATCTGACATAACTTTAATCTTTTGATAACTTTGATTTAGGACCGGTCTTGCGTATAGACGCTAACAAACACGCATACACTCGAGCAAAAGTAGCAGGACAAGTATGAAAGATAAGTAGCTAAACCACTCTATATCCAACTAGGTTTTTAATTTCTTTTGGCTAAGCTTAGTTTATATAAAGTTAAGAAAAACCCGGATAGTCTTCTTGGCTTAGTGTTAAGTTTTGACTTTTAAAAGAATGACATCTCTGACGATGTCCATCATATGATGGACGAAAGCTCAGCACGTTTTCACCTGAAACGAGGGAAAAACTTCCGTGGACTGCGTCAATATGAATCTCCTATACAATCCAACCAGCTGCAGTATAACGAGTTTCATTCTTCCCCATCTAGTGAGATCAACCAACGAATCTCTTCCTTATGCACTTTTATACGAAATAATAATCCCTCTAACAATTTTTTTAATGTCCAGTTTCTAACATATGTTCTGCTACATTTGACATTTTAATTTAGCTACCTTTTCAAGCATTTTTCTGTTCTACCAATCTTTTTCTAATAGGTCGGCAAGTTTCACCAACATAGCATAGACCAAATAAGCAATCAATCTTGTAGCACCCGGATCTCGATAATCGGTCAAATTTCTCTGTGATAGATCAAATAATAGAATAAAGTGTGAACAATGTTTTTATGCAATTCTTCTTTACTAATTCGTCTGTCATTTTTAATAAAATACATGACGGTAAAATTGGGCCACATGTATCAATGGCTAAATTTTCTCCGTCTGAAATCTCAGCCTGTTTTTACCCGAAACACGAGAGGAACTTCCATGAACTGCGTCAACAGGAATATTCTATAAAACCCAATTAGCTGCAGTACAACAAGATTGATTTAGCGTCATCTGGTGACATCTACCAAAAAATCTCTTTTCTATGCAATTTCATACGAAATTGTCCCCCTAACAATGTTATCCCTAGATATTTAGATCAAAAAAATTCATTGGTTTACTAAAATAAATTCAGATTATTTTGCCTAGTTATGGTCGGATAATTATATAACTAGATTGTAACGAATGATTTAAGTCTAATTGCCTTAGATTTTTATAGAGTAATTCTACTGGCTTATTGATAAAACTATTTTATTTACTAAATAAAGACTAATTAAGTAGCTTTTAGGCAAGATAAAGTAAGTTACAGAGAGTACATTTTATACATACGGAAATATCTTAAGATATATCTATTTATTCGCACATTTTAGGCAAAAAATAATTTCATATTTCTGAAACTGTTGTGCATCCAACTGTAAAGCATTATCGACATGACTGTTGATATCAAGGAAAGTTGCCCAGATAATAGTATACATAGTTTTAGGAAAAGAGCTTCTTATTTCATGGTTTTCTCTTTTGAATCTCTACAGGTTGAGGTAATACATAAATTTACGCGTTAAAGAATGGTTTATATCGTCATACATTATTTTTGTTGTCTGCTCTCAGCTAAATGATGGAGTTACCTTCTAAAAATTATCAAATGAATTCCTGAATATTGATGAAAACCACTTATCATAATACATTAAATACAGATTCACAAATTAATCTCACCCTAGTATGAGGCTGAACTTAATGATATAGTGCCTGGATGGTTTAAGTAAGGCTTAAAGAATGTGTTGACCGAATAAGCTATCTAAGTTTCTTACTGAAATATTTAACTTTTCATATTTATTTAAGTTACAAATATGGCTGACTTGATATGCCAATGCTAAAGTTACTGGTTTTATATAGGATAAGATGCTTGCAATTCATATCGTTAAACATGTTTTTAACATAGTAAGGATTGTTTATTAGTGAGTTTATCTCCCACTTGCTAAATCGTACCTAGTTTGAAGTGCTCTGCCATAGTAGTTATTATAATTCCTGGCATCAAATAATTGACTTGGTACATTTTCTAAAGTTCTCTGGATTTGTTAGAATCTACCAAGTATATTGGTAAGATGATTGCTCACCTAGACAAAAATTGATTCATAAAGACATTTTTTTAAGGAACTCTTACATTGAGATATGCCAAATTTTAGAGACATATGTTTCTTATTCGATGATGTGTTGGTGCAGAAATAGATTAGTGTAGCAAAATATTTATCTAAAATTTGGTAGTTGTAATGATCAGAATTGGATTAACACAAGGCAGAGAATTTAAATAAGACTGAATGATTGTAGCACATATGCTGTTAAAAGAGGACAAGCAAGGCTATCAACATTTAAATATTAGGTATAAAGTTGAATGCAAAAACTGATGGTAGAAAGTTGAATATGATCTTCTTGTCTTAATTAACTGAGGTATAAAGATGATTTTAGCTGTCATTCTAAAAAATGCAACTAAAATCTTTCATACAATAATAAATAATACATTGCTCTACTCGTGTAATATGCTAGATTAAGCTCATTAAGCGACTTTGACGTACAAGATTACGCATCGCCATTCAATTTTCACTTAACAAGTTAAATTTAATGAACTTAGACTAAAAAGTTATTCCGTGCGGTTTTGTTACATAAATAAAGCTAAGATGCATATATTTTATGCTAATAGTTAGATAATGTTTTAAACTAACGTATTTTAGTCATAACCTATTCATGTAACATATGGGGTTGATCACAAGAATCTGAAATTAATTAATAATGATTAGTTGGATTTGGGAGAGGCATTGTGTATACACACAGAACAATGCAAAGAAACACTCAATAGAGTGAAAGTAGCAAGACAAATTGAAAGTGAATCAGCTATATTATACTAAAGGTTTATATATCCATATTTTTATTCTTAGTGTTCATTATTTTATACGAATTATTATGAAACTGAGAAGTCTTATTAACCTAGCAATGATGCAAAACTTAAAGAAATGCATTCCATATATGATGAATATAACAATAAAATGGATGCATTCTAATAATATTTAAGCAAAAATAAACATCAGAAAAAACAAATGTCTTAAATATTAAAGGGTATTAATTAACAGCTTGTGATATGATAAAAAATTCGAATTATTTTTTTATGAAAATTTGAAGGTAGGAATTATGTTATGAACTAAGATATATAACAAAAAAAGAATATAATTTATTTAAATGATAATCTTCCAAATACGAATAAAATATATATATTTTTTATGTTTATTGCTTTTCTAGTTACGGGATCAGGTATTTATAGGTTTAGCATAATTAATAAAAAATAAAGTTTATTATAATGTAATGTATATTAATGTAATTCTGAAAGATTTATTACAAAACAGAAATTTATGCTTTTTTTAAATGAGCAAATAAAAACTTATTAATAGATATGCTAAAAATAAAAGAAAAGTAAGGCAAAACACATTTGTCAATTTGTTTTATCAAACTATAATCATAAATTCTAGACAAAGATAAGTATATCTATAAAATTTAAGAATCAATGGTTAAGCCTTAAAATAATATTTAGTAATTATTAATAAAACAGATTAATTTATATAGATATATAATAAAAGATGCAATAGATCTTTTGATACATAATTATTAAGCAAATTTGCTAAATTTAATGATATATTTGTGACAATTACTCCTATATTTTATATACTAAATACGTAAATAAATATATACCAGTAAGTTTAAACTTCACTTATATAAACTGCAATTGATAGCCAAAATATATAGTTGCTGATATATAAAATATAATTTTATAAATATCAGGATACTGCATTGGTCATATAAAAGCTTGTAAAGGGTAATAACGAAAAGATCATATAATTTCTTCCTTGATATTTAGTTCTCCAATAAATTTAGACCAACATTTACTAGACTTATTATGCATTACATAAATTATAAGTGATATTGTAATCCTTAAATAATAATCTTATTGATGATTTCATTAAATATGCAAAGTGAAACTTAAAATATCATATTGTGCTATTGGATTAAGGATATATATGGTTTATCCAGAACGTTTACGCTATCATATTCAGCATGCTTAATGATTGTGTGACATACTAATTTATTACATTGACGAGTTATAACATGGTGTGACCTGTCTAATATTTGCTGCAGTTAAGATAAATAATAATGTAAGTATTTAGATACGTGTATGGATTCTAAAAATAACGATTGATTTGCTAATTCAAGTTAATAAGCAAAACATTTTAATTTATTTTTTTATCAAATGTATATTTGGATAAAAAATATAATCTCTTTTGCACAGTTAATTGTACACACGATCTCGTTGGGTAGTTATTTTTTTATTTCATAAGATTATCAATGCCCACCAGCAATAGAGGATTTATACCTAGTTGTCAAAACGCCTGATGTGATTTGTTTTAAAAGTTACATGGAATTTTTAAGGATGTTAATTTGATGTAAATTTGTATTTGTATAAATATATAGAACTAGAAAAATGAATCTTAAATAAAAAATTAATAAACCATTTTCCGCGAAAATTCAAAGCTATATAAAGGTGTTATATCAGAGCATCTAAATCAATGTAAATATTACGACTTAGTTATTTACGTATAAAGCGCATGATCTAATTTGACAAGCATATAATATAAGAGAATAAATTTAAAACATAGACTTTTTTATATAACAACCTAAAAGCCAGTTAAAAATCATTACATATAAATAGCTGTGAATAGACGATTCATTGGAAATTTTGTATCTTCGTTCGAATTCTAATACAATTTTGTAGTAAATTATTATGACCTAGAATTTACGACAAATTCAGATTCCACTTATTTTATTTTGTCTTAAAAAGAATAGGTACACATTGAGGCACAAATTGAATCTCTATAATATCTGTCAAAAAGCAAAATAAAGTAACTGCATCAAAATACGCAATCGTAAATATTTTTATTAATTACCATTTTCTTGGTAAATAGTTACATATTCCTTTCTAGAAAAAGCTTTTAACATTCTTTCAGATTTATATATATCTTACCATATATATTAAAATTTATTATTTGCTTTTAAACAAAAGCGTTAAATGGTAATTTTTACATGTTAAGATGCCATTTAGAAATCTTCTACATGCAAAGATTTTATATCAAATACATATATATTTTAATCTATTTATTTATTTTTCTCGCCAATTTTATAAGTAATTTAGAAAGGTTCTATCTTTTTTTCTAAATAAATAAATATTCAATTATATGATCCTTATTTGTAATGTTGCATTCATATATTCACATTTTCAAAAGTAAAAATTTACATAAAATATATTGACAAATATTATGAAAAGATTGTTATCAAATTTTACAAAATTTATTTGGCAAAACTATTATAGGACAAATGGTTTAGGATTTGCAATTAAATTTATCTCAGATGTTTCTTTCTCAAGATATTTTATTATTTGTATAAGTCTATTTGAAAATATCTTTAACGAGACAGACATTTCTTTTTATAATAGAGACAGAATCTTACTTCTAAGGTTTTACAACTTTTTTAGTGACAGCATACTAATCTTACTTTTATAGAGATTCCATTATATCGACACATATCTTCTCATATTGATGTTAATGATTTCTATGTAATAATAATGAATTTTCTTCCACCATAAAATAGTAAGTATAAAATATACAGTCGCTTATAATAGAACAATGCAAATACTGCTATTAACTTTACACGTGGTTCGGAATAATTTTTGAAAAGTGAATTATATAGTGACAAATGTGACAATTCAAAAATTCGATAAAGAAAATGCAATATATTTGTATAGCTTAATGCAATTTTGCAAAATAGACTAACCTTGCCTTAATATTATTGTGCTTATTAAAAAGAAGTCAAGTTCAAGTAACCTTTACTCGATCTGTTATGACTATTAATTTTATTGTGACTAATTTTACAGATAAGCAACTATTCCTCCTTATTATAAATATCATCCGCATTGAAACACAAAATAAAATCTTAGTTAAACTTTAACTCTGCTCAGAACAGTTTATGCACATTAAAATAAATATATTAATTTCAAATTCACAATATTGATATTAATGCATAATGAAATAACTAGTACCCCAGAAATAGAGAGATTCTTTTCCGAAATAATTACAAAAATAAGAGTATTGATCTGAAAAAATCAATTTCACAAATATCTATTTTATATGTTATAATATAATTTAAATTGTAAAAACATAATAAAATAAGGGTAGTATATTTCTTTGCTTAGTTTTATGACTTACCAAATGTAATAATATCTTATAGGCTCATATGGTTAGTTTGAAAAAATATCTTTCATTTTTTTGGAGGACCGTAAACTAATGATTATATATTTTCCTTAAGTTTTTTTTAAAATTCTTATTAGTTCTCTAATTGTGTTATCGGAAAAATTAATAAATACGAGTCAACCTAAAATATTTATAAACTATAGGGAAAAAAAATTAAAAAGCATAATTTTTTCATGTATAGAAAGGAAATGATGCATTGAGCTAATTCTTTTATTAGTTTTAGAAAAATAATTATGGTATAAATTATTAAACGAATAAATTATGAAGAATTTCTATGATAACATATAAACATTGTCGCAAAAATATATAAACCAATTTCTTTGATATATTTGATTAACCAAAACGGAAATATTGCTCATATTAGCAAATATCTTACTAACAACCTTGATTATTAAACAAAAATATCAGCACGAATAGTAAATAGGAAATACTTAGCTTATTGATTCTGATATGATATTGCTATACTGTTCTGTATTTTAAATAAGATATAAATTTAAAATGTTGGAGTCAGTTGGCATATAGGTCGGTACTTAAATGAGTATAATCGTATTAAATTACCTCACGAATTCTCTCCATAGTTATTTTTTTTAATTCAGCGTGCTATGGAATATATTTTTCAAAATTAGGAACTGATAATTTTGCCTATCCTATACTTTTTCTTATAAACAATAATTGGATTTTAAAGCCAATCTGGATAATATGGAGCTGTTTCTCTCATTTTGGTTGTGTTCTTTAGGTGACTAATCTGATGCAAATTGAAATACGTGCTTGGGCATATTAGTTTTCATATTTACCAGTGTTGGACAGTTTAGTTGATAGATTTAAATCGGTTCTCTACATAGGTGCTAATATGATAAAGAAAGATGTATGTTCTCATCTCTAAGTTTTAGCTCGTCAGATTATTTTTCACTTATTTTTCTGTCGCGGCTCATTTATCATCTCTCTATATTCTTATTGCACTTCCGTCTTCCTACAACATCTTGAATAATTTTATTTCATTTAACAAGAGGTGTACTGATTTTTTTCGAATTCAGAATAGCTTTATCACATCTACTTCTTGCCTTACTTCTACACTCTTACGCCACATTTGTTAATCGCAGTCGGGCCAAATAAAACATTTTCAGAGTTCTAGTATGCATTAATCTAGAAGCGATCTCTCTGGTGTTTTGTCGGCACGTACATTTTTGCCTCATTTACAAGCGCCAGGATCTAATTACCATTAGTGCAAGTAATATAACTTTCATCCTTATGACTAAATACTTGTGCAACGGGCAAATTTTGCACCTAAATACATTTGGGGAAAATGCTGAATCTCTGTGAGGATTGTGGTCATTTGACTCACCAGTGTTGTGACCTTAAACCCTCAAATATCCAGGTTCTTAGCAAAGACTTAGCTATATCCATTTTATGATTCCTGTTTAGAAATTGTGTCCTGCCATCGTCTACTTTGTCTTTTCTAATTAGAGTATACGTTGTCGATGAATATCCTACTCCACTTTTCAATTATTTATAGCAGATATTAACACTAGCTAATAATAGGCCACTGATGTACATCATCCTTTGTATCTATATGTACTTTTTCTGGTTTCAATTAGATGCAAATTTAGTATTCCTCTAGAATATGGTCAATTTAGTAAGACTTAGCTTTTAAGTGTCTAACTATAGCCATTTTTCTTATCTTTTATTAAAAAAATAGATTCGTTCATCTACCTAGTTTGCATTCAATAAAAATCTTTCACTCTTTCTCTTCCAGGTGCTTTAATAATTGATTCAGATAGGCATGATCTAGCTTGGATTTAGCGATTGCGTCTTTAGCTTCTCTTTTAATTAGCTTATGTATAAATTTATCGAAATAAAAGAGATTTATGATAACAAAATCTAACTCTCTGTACATATTTTTGGCAGTTAAAATTAAAGTCGTTAGTGTATATTTTAAAGTTTATCTGTTGGCTTAAAAAATATTTTAGAGTCAGCAAGTCACGTTAGGTCTATATTCGCACAAGGCTTTACTTAACAAAATGATTTATAGACAATTTTAATATATGTAGGCAGGACAATTCAAGCGTAGGCTTTCTAAATATGGAAAAACACTGTATGTGCTACTTAAGGTTAGTTGGGTTGACAAGAGTAAACGGTAGCCTTTTTGCAGGAGCATGCTAAAAATCGGGATGAAAACTCCGTTTTAAATCTACAAAGCAAAAATAATGAGAAAGCTATTGTGTATATCAGATTTGATAGCACTGCAGTAAATTAGCAAAACGTTGGCAAATTTCTGAAATAGCAAAATAAACAAAGGTAAGATATTTCATTAAGGTAGGCGAGAAAAAATAAAGAACTAAGTTTACAAAAGAGCAAGTGCAGATAAAAGATTAATTACAAAACATTTTAAAAGTGAGTGAGTCTAAGAGAATGACTTTTCTTGACTTTGGGAAGTTTTGTAGATTAGAGATGATGACGCCAGTTTCAATAACGATGCAAAAATTTATGCCTACAAATAGCTTAAAAATAAACTAAGTTTATAGTACGATGCTAAGAATTAAATAATTTAATATAGCGGATGAATTCATTAGGTACATCGTACTGGGCATTAAAATAAAATTTTTTTCATTAAATACTGGTTTTAAAAAATTATTACTCTCTGTCAAGGGATATATATATATATATAAATTATATATTTGGTATTATGTATATATATTGTATATTATATATTATATATTAGTTTATATATTTTTATATATTTCACGCAGATGACTCTGTATATATAGCAATAAATTATTTTTATGACCAAATATTATCCAAACGACGTGCTTTCTTTCCTGTCAGTCTGTAACCAAGTAATGATTATTGAAGAAGATAAATTCGATATGTACTTATTCACAAATTTAACCTAATCAAAAAATTATTGTTTTTATTCTGATCTAAAAATATTTTCAAATAAAGATACCTCGAGATTAGTGACTTACGATAGATAGTTAAGGAAATATTAAATGTGAAAAATAATTTATTAATTCTTTATAAAAGAAATTTGCAAAAATCATTATTTAGGTTAGTCTTACATAAGTTTGACAATAAATGCTATTGGCGCCATTCATATAAAAAAAGAATACCATATAATAAAAAATTTAAATGTACAAATATATTATGGTTAATGCCATTTTAGTTTTACGACAAGGTATTTATTGGTTGAGAATATTTGATAAAATATTGTTAAGCTCATTTAAATGCATTTATTTTTATTTTCAAAGGTTTTGAAATTAATAAAACGTATGCTTTTAATTAAAATCTTGGGCAATAAATTATGAATATATATGCTAATAATCAAATTTACGTCAGAAAAACACTTCTCAAATTGGTTTATCTAGGTATAATATTATATTCTAGACCAAGACATATTTAACTTTATAATTTGTGGATGAATAGTTTTCCATTGAAATCAAATTCAGTCATTATAAAATAATTTGACTAATTTCTATAAATATTTTAATAGAAGCAGAAATATCTCTTTTGCTATAATATTATTATGCAAATATGCTAAATGCATTAACACATTATGATGTTTGGCGCTCATATTTTATACACTTAGTAGGTTAATATATAGATATATCAGTAATTAGGAACTTTACTTATGTATAATTTAATCAATATCCAAAATATAAAATTGTTGATATATAAAATATGATGAAATATGATACATCAAGCACAAATATATTATAACCAAATTCGTTTCTTATCTCAAAATAAATTAATAATGATAATCTTATGATTATCATCATTTTTCATAAAAGTTGCAAATTTGCATTCATTTTTTTATATTTGTTTATATTCGACACATTATAAGCCTATTTCAAAATATTCTCTGATTTGATCTACATTTTAATCAAATTTGTGTCAAAGTTATACTACACTGATCTAGTTAAATTATAATCGTTGTTGTTCTATGCCAATATTAATTTCATAGTAATGCCACTAAATTGACTCAATTACTTCTAATATTTATGCTCTTATTTGATAATTTATATTAATAATATTTTCTCATAGTAGAAAATATTACGTATAAAATAAATAGTCGCTTAATATAACTTGATGTAAACCGCAAAACTTGATATAGAATTTTTATAAGGTTAATATGTATTTTTTAAGACAAATATAAGGTGACTAATTTAAATATATAAGTAACTTTACCTTAGATGAAAACATCTTAACTTCTATAGTATTGGTAAAATCTACTTCAAAACAGTTCAGAAACTCTTTACATTTATTATAATAGGCATAAGCATTAAACATAAAATTAAAATTAAATTAATCGACGTTAAAGTTAATTAATTTAATTTAATTTAATTATATCAATTATAATGGATAATGAAATTATTATGTAAAAAATTGTGTATAAGTCCACCAAAAAACTTTTTAGTATTAAGCCTAAGAATCAATTTGTAAAAAGTATAATTTTAGATATTTTAATCTATTAAAAATTCGCAAAATATATATAATATTTTACCTTGTTTATATATAATATTTAAACATCAAAATATATTTATTATTTATATATTCACCTAATTATCATGAACATCTATATGTAATATCCTTTTAGCTCCATATCGTAAGCTATTACTAATAATTTTATGTATTTTTTTCCCAATTTCATATATTTATGTTTATATTTATATTTTCTGACCACTTATTTTTTCTTTTATTTATCAAAGAAATTTAAACCAATAAATTTATATAAAATATATTCTATGAATAATAATTATTAATCTCATTAAACATGGTATGATTAAATTATATGTTTCACAATATTTCAGTAAATAATTCATTGGCTTCGTGGTGAATTCAGAACATTACAGATTTCGTCAAATATATAATCTCATTTATCAACATTATATATCATTTTGCAAATTTATTTTTTTTTCCTACTACTTACTTAATATATAGGTGTTTTCTATAATATGTTTTCATAAATTATATATAATCTGTTGGAAAAACATTTTTGTCATTGTTTATTAAAAGAGGTATTCCAAGCATCCTTTAACAAATTCATATTTGCGTAAAAAATATTGTCGTTGTTTAATAATATTAGAGGTAACTATAAAAAATAAATAGTATTTTCATGAAGTCATAATTGGTCTTTACTTTTTATTTTTATCTTGAACTCCAGATATTTGCATATAAAACACTTGCAATGGGATAACGCGGAGTCAGTGCAGAATCAATTAATCGAATGCTGAGTTTAATAAAATATTATTCAGCTGTTTTG
>CAAALY010000151.1:0-11927 GCA_900617795.1 Protopolystoma xenopodis
GTATGTATGTATGTATGTATGTATGTATGTATGTATGTATGTATGTATGCATGTATGTATGTATATATGTGTGTATGTATATGTGTGTGTATGTATTTATGCATATATGTATGCATGTATGTGTGTGTGTATGTATGCTTATAGACACCCAGGTCATAAATTTACAGTGCCGTGTATTGCGTTATACGACATATTTTCATTCTGGGTTTTTGCGCCAGAACTTTATGATCAACTCAATGGTGTGCTTAATTACGAGCACCAGAGCCCAGTTCTGAAAATATTCTATAGTTATCCGACTTAACACTGTTGTGGTGACAGTCACTTTGCCAGATAGTGGTAATTGTTTCTACAGGGCATACTGTGACTGCGAATATATTGTTAGTTTGTTGGTGACGTACATATCAGGTACCAGGAAGACAAATTAGATGGACTTCACTTGTTTATGCCGCTTCGGAGATTCCTGGATCTTTTCATTCTTTGGAACTGCAAACCATCGCGCACAAAGTCCGATCCTCAAAGACAATTAGTATAGCCTAAGCTACATCATTTGATGTCTATAACTTGTGGATGTCTTTCCAAAAAGATCTAATTCGATAGTCCCGGATACAATTATTTCACTCTGCTTATCATGAGGTACCTTTAAGTTATCATTGTTACTAAGATTTTATCACCTGGTTCACACGCTTTGCCGTATTTGTTGATTGCGAAATAGGCGCTTGAGTAGACGTCAGTGAAGTTCTGCCTGCTCAGTATCACGCAACGTCCAATAAGGGGAGTTGCTTGTGGCTTCACGATCTGATTGAGGTATAGCGAATTGCCCTCCTGACGAATAGACCTGGCAAGGAGGTTTGACACTGGAATCAGTTGTCCATTTGCGTGTCGGATCTCCCAAGCGACAGCCACATTCGAAGTGTCTATTTTGGTATCTGAATCGAATAAATAATGTCTGTATTTAGCAGAATTATGAAGTTTTAAGAAGAAAAATTTGAAACTATAGTCTAATTTAAAAAAACGGATGACACATCTAATCACATTTGGGAAATCGCTATCGCATGAACTGAGAATTCGATCACATTACTCTGTTTACTAGCAGATATATATATATATATAATATATAGTAGGCTAAATTTTAGGTGTGGTACACTTAAATATTATAATTTTATTGAGCTTATTAGCATCCGTATATGCCATACACTCTCTAGAGCGTTAGCTATAAGAGTACACAGCGAAAGAGTAATTATCGAATGCATTCAAAATGTATTTCCAAAGCTGATATTACCGTTCGGCCGACATTTTAGGACAATATCCTCGTCTGTCCTGAACGGAAGATTCCCACATTCATTTAGGCCGTCCACAATTGGGAAAATCTCTGGGGCCTCTTCTGAAACGAACAAAAGAACAGAATAAGGAAAATTAAAATTACTGTCATAATAGGGTTATAGTTCTAGGCTAGCTCTGCAAGTCAAAAGAATAAATGTATAATAATAAAAGTTTGGTGTTATTACGCCCCATTTCTAGATCACTTTGGATTTCACAACTACTGTCACCGCCTCATCATGTGCTAAGAATTTAAAATAGGCTGAATAATTAATTTTGACAAATCGCTGACACATAATGTCATGAATGTTGGCAGAAGCAGAAGGTGGCTTCAACATGGGAAACTTACTCTTTCCAGCCTGTAAAAATGTGAGAAATTTTATAAAGATGAATAGCTATATATTCTGAATGAGGTCTTCTAAGTTATCAGTGATTCTTGAATATCAATTTAGCCCCCTTAGGTCAATAATATGATATGCTACTCCTTGATAGTGGAGTACTTTTCACAATGCTATGAAAAGTATTTTGTTAGAAATAAATCACCTTAAGCGAATAGGTATTACTAAGTTTTTATAAAAAAATTGCTGATATTTTCAAAGCATGTTCATAGCAAATATAATCAACATCGCTGAAGGTAATTCCAAATACATACTAGCCACATCAATGATCTTTGTGAGGCTTGGATTGCCTTCAAAATTATAACAATTATGAGAACACAGGGGGATCGTAATTTGTGCACAACCCTAGGCGAGATCAAAACTGTAATTTTCCCAGAATAGTGAGACATTTTGGGAGGAAAATGTTAATCTGAATTCAACGACATCTCACAATTAGAAAAACTTCACTATTAATACATAAAGCTTTATCTGGCGAGTACGTTGTACTCAAACTAATAAGACAGTCTGTTAAGTTGAAGGATTATAATGTAAAGGTTAATGTAGAAGAACTAGTAATAAAACTGGTGTGAAGCTGGATGTAATATCAAGACAACTGCACGCTTGACTTTACACTTAGATTGAATTTGACAACAACACTGGCCAGATCCCCCTGTCTGGTTCCATTTAACAGAGTCTATAAGTTTAAGAATGAAAAATAAATAATAACCAGATTTAGGTATGATTTTCGCAGAAAAAATAGTCAAAGACCCTAAAATTCAGACTACTTTCAGAGGCAACCTCACTAAATAAATTTATTATTAGCCTCCTCACCCTGAGTTCTGGTCGGCTGCTCTACAATTACGTCGCCATCACGAGTTGTCGACACTACATCAGCGTATACGGAGGAATAACGAACCCTACCATCGGCTCCGGCCTCTCCGATCTCTTCTTCAATAGCTGGACTATCCACAAGACAACGAAGTTGTAGGCCGGGAGGTGCTTCGGGTTGAGCGCGGAATCCATTCACCTTTAATGTGCCCTCTTTGGCATCGATGTTGACCTCTGCGCCTATTTGATTCAACGAAGCAGGTCGACCACTGCCATAGCGAAGCTCCCAGCCATACAGCATGCCATGCCGAATGCCGGACGAGGGAATCACATTGCCTTGGAAATCTATAATTTCGATAAATAAAGAATATATATTCACCATAAAGAATTCCCGACTTACAGGCAAAATTACGAGGTACCATGTTAGCTAATTAAATATGGCCTTAAAATAACACTGTCATAATATTTTTAGAAAATATTTTTTCTTATTATACTTCATATCGCGCCAGATTTAATGGCAATAAGCAAAATGAAATCTTATTATCCGCCTTGAAAATTTTCATCAATTAAATCTGAATCCCTTATATATTCATCAATTTTTATTATATCTTAGCCAGCCCCCTAAACATAATGCATGCGTTTGAGGATGATTCGAAAGGTCTGTTCACATTGGACCGGATAGTAGTGAAGGAGAATCTTTCCTAAATTGGTTAAGGAGCTGATAAATACTCAAATACAAGCATTCTATGCAGGTAAACCTAATTACCTCAGGCCATAAACTATTATGTAACACTTTTTACTTACTGCATAAATCTTCTTCAACAGACTTTTGATACTACTAAAGTTCCAGCTATATCCCTCACCATTTTTTACCCACCTCATGTAAGGTAACCAACGTAGTTAAGGTGAACACGAGTATGTTGACCAGTTGAGGCATAAAAGTAGCTATTATACGCAGAAAGATGTAACCTCAAGTTTTGTGGCTGTCTTCTTTCGTTGTACAGATTTTGTTCGACTTCATTTATTTTAATTAGTCATGCCTTAAATGAAGCTTAGCTTTAAACAAACTACCTCATACAACGTCCCCATCCATTGTTGCCAAGTTCCCTTCCAGCATCCGATCAGTGGCAGGATACTTTTAAAGGTGTTTCACGGATAGCATTAATAAAATGAGCAGATCTTATCAGGGCGCTAAAACCTGCTATTTAGGCGAATTATTAATTTAACTTACTTTCAACTCTCTCTATGTTTATTCCTCACTTCCACTTCCTTCATACCTCATTCATAGAATCATATAAATTTCCACGCATTTCGAAGGCAAATAAATAGCAAAGCCATCACTTTAATATGTTCCTAATCTTTAATAGGATTTTTTATCAAGTAATCTCTATATCTGAGCCTAGGGTATGTTAGCTCCCTTGGAGAAAGGCCAGTGATTTATCATCTCTATTCTCTCATAAAGATATGCCTAACAAAATATAACCTTCAAAAATAACTCAACCTTTTCGGTCATTCATTTTTTATCATTCAGCTCCCATTTCGAATAAAAATGTTTGGTGAAAAGATTTGGAGGTCGATCTCACCAAAAGGGGACGGATTAATTCCGTTGTACTGCAGCCGTTTGGCTTTTATACGACGTTCGGGTTGACGCAGTCCACGAGACCTCCTCTTTCGTTTCGGGTGAATACGGACTGAGCTTTCGTCCATCATTTGGTGGACATCATCAGAGCTGGGTCTCATTCCTGTTAAAGTCTCACGTTAACCCTAGGGATAAGGTAATCGATTTCTCTAGTACAACTCTGGAGGATAGTGTAGTACTTTTATTGGAAAGAGGATTGAATTTTTCTCTTCCAAATGAGGTAAACCATGCTCTGGAAATACTTGTTGGTTTAATTAGCTTATCTGATAGATTGCCTGAAGAGGTAAGAAATAGTACAATGGTATTCAGCCGTCCTCTTCTGGTGAGATCGACCTACGAATCTTTTCTTCATGCACTTTTATACGAAATGAAAGTGCCCCCAACAATGTTAGCTGAGGAGATTCATCGAAACCCAGTTTCTTTTCGTATCTACAAGGTTGTAAACTAACCTATCCAAGACTTACGATTGCCGTATCTGTCCAATGCATCCTTAGGCAGAGCAATGTAACAAGCAAAAGGTTTGGGTCAAAAAGAAGGGCAGGATCAACTTTGAACTTGATAAATAACAGTTATCCGGAACGTTTTTTATAAATTAAAGTAAACCTAAGGTTATAAGCTTATACAAAAATGGCATATATAGCAGCACAGACAGTGTATTCACCACCAATTACGATAGATAGAACTATTCTGATCCTACAAATGATTGGGCTTCCAACTCTCATGCCAGGGAACTTCTATTTACCAGTTTAGATATGCTTTGGTTTAAGATTTCTTATATATCAAAGTAGGGGCTTAGCGCTTTAGGGGTGAGATAACTCATTGTTCAGACATAAGCAAGCGATGGGCAAAGCAGAAAAGTACAATTAGCAGATATTTTGATTAGCCAGAGCACTAGATCAAAAGCAAAAGGTTCTACACTTTATTTGTAAACCCATGAAAAGCTTCATATTTCTGGGATTGAGTCAGTTTACAAACCGAATATACGTGCTTGTAGAATCACCTTAATGTCTATTTTAACTCAGAATAAATTACATATTCAAAAGATGGTAGATCAACAGCATTAATATGATTATTACTTCTTGTTCGTCTAATTTTAAAAAATGCTATCGTTAATATCCTGATTATTTTTGTTGTTATACTTTTTACCTTTCCAAATGTATAAATGTCATTTGACAAAGTGATAAATTCTTAATTATTTTCTAGATATTTCTGCCATTACTTAACAAATATGCTACTTTAGGGCTTTTTAAATCCAGTATTTAGATGAGTATATAATTACTATGGAAATTTAATTGATACTTGATCCCTTGTTTCACAGTATTTTTGTCAGATGTAAGTTATTTGAACCAATATTTTAGTAGATACGATGTTAAATATAGAACAATAAAATAAGTATAGAGTTAAGAGTGTAAGAAAGGGTCTCTCGAAATTTAATGATTTATCCGTAGCAAGTAAAATTTATAATTTGCCAAAATTTAATGTTATGTAAATTTTGTGCAATAATAAACATATATATATATATAAAGGTACATAAATCAGAGTAAAAGTATAGAAAAATATTTGCACAATTAGCTCATAACTAGAAAAATTAACTTTTCTCTTACCTTTTAAGTTGCACTGTAGCGTAAAGTTTTCTCCCGGAGGGTATGAAACAACGCCTTCGAAATTAGGTCCAGTAATCTCAACGTTTAGTTTGCTTGGGATGGTGTCTAAAAAGTGGTGCAATAATTAGCCGTGTCACTCCTTTATATACAAGTTGGAAAGGGTAAAAAGCGTCAAAATTCTGAGTTCATACAGCCTACATACTCGTGATAGCCTTACTACAAAATTCTTTACATTCTTCTAAAGGACAGAGATAAAAGAAATTGCTAAAAAGAAGGTTGTCCGATATAACTTAGGTGAAAAGATAATCTACAGATTGGACGATATTTCTTTCTTAGGTTGTTTAATATATAAAACTTGTACTGTAAAGACTACCATTATTTCCAAATTCTCACAAACAGACAATTAATAAGCACAAAAGACTAATCCACAGACAATATTACTTCATTCATAACAGATTATTTCGTGTACTCATTAAAGCAACGAAATTAAAAATTTTATTATCAAAGCTTTGTAGGAGATGTCACATATCTTTGATTAAAATGGCGACTCACCAATGTCATAAGGCCTAGGCCACTGTCGATCTTCTTCTGGCGCCAAGCTCGCACCTGGAGTAGTGATAATTCTAAAGTTGAAATACTCTGAAAATATCCTCTGACCTGGCTGCACCCAGATGGCACCAGATTCGAGTTTTCCACTTTTTTGTGTGTCTTCCTTTTCGTCCTCTTGTTTTCCTGCGCTTGTTGGGTCGTCATCACTCCTGCCATCCTCTACGCGGCCTTCCATACTGGAAACTTTGTTGGCCTCGGAAAGAGTGGTGTTTATGGCCGAACAACGTCCACGTAACCCACCTGCCAGGCGATTGATGCCTACCAGTGTGATCATCTTTCCGGAGGCTTTCTCAAGGAGCAAAGCGGTGTCGACTAGAGAGGCCGTGTCAACCGGAGAATTGTCACGACGTCGTAGGTCCCAAGAATAGTTAATCATCTCATCGTTGAGTGCAGCATGCGTATCAAGATCTGTTTCGAAGGGAAGATAGAAACAGGTCTTATCTCTCTGCCTTATAACAAAAATATTGCCGCATGACGCAATAACACATAGTTTGAACAGGAATGTGGATATGAGTCAGTAGTATTGCAGTACCCCAACCAGCATCGACTCAACTGTAAGATAACGGATAGTGACCTATCATAAAGGCACCAAAACCAGCTTTACTGCCGGATTGAGTAAACTTTCTGACTTCCATCATCAAGTAAAGCCATCCTGCTCCCTCATGTTGTAAATGCGAAAATATTGAAACGAAACAACATCGGAATGGGTGTTATTTTTATAGAGGCTAACCAGGTTACCCTAAACAATATTCTTCATGAACGAGTTGCCTGATCCATTTGCTCGTTAAACATGAAGTCCATGTGAAGAAAAAATGACAGCCAAGATTGTTTAAAGTCAAGCATGCTTTTTAGAGTGGTAAAGTGCTGTCTACTCACCCACTAGCTGGCACTCCAATGAGACAGTCCCTCCTGATGTTACCGTAATCAAACCATTCTTGACACTTTGAACCACGAGACCTGCCTTTTTGCCTGAAAATCAGAAAAATGCATCTTTAAGATCTTGCACAAGAATATGAATTGGACAGATGGTAAAAAATAGCGAGCTTTTATCAATCGGCTTCTTCGTATATTCCAATCTAAAATTAATAGGAATGGAAAATTTCAGACATGTGGCACCGCCACCAGCCTTGGCGGAACTTTGATTGAAAGGTTACAACATTGTGAACCTTAACAATAAAAGCAAGGAATAACTCAACCAATTAAACTATATAAGAAGGATATATCGATAAATATTGTCTTGCTGATGGTAATTATATCAATTCACTAACACCGCCCGGTTATTATATGTTAATTGGAATCCCGAGACTAGTTTCGCGCCAATCTGCTTAGTTTATATTAGCAGAGGGCAGTGTAAAAAACTTGATTAACCCAATTGGGTTGAGACAATTTATAAAAATCTCGCTAAACCAGCTTCCAAAATAAGTTAAATGCATACGATCATGGCATAATGATTCGCTGGCTGATTATATATTAAATTTAAGTACAATTAGGAAAAAATCTTTTAAATTTTGAGTCTATTGATAATGCATTCTCAGAATCCTGAGTCTCTTCTTCTAAAAAATACCTTAATTATTCTTATAGGTTTAGCATATTCCTGAAGTGAATCCGTTTTTAGGATCTGTGATGAAGGCTATTGAGAGTGATTTATTCAATTTCATAACATCTCCCCCCCCCGGATACAAATATGTTTGCATTAATTGCTCTCAAAGGATATGCTTAAATCAATCATAAAAAATCAGATAAGCTAGCCAAAGTTGCCATTTCGCCCTTGATCACAATAAGTATAAACATGTTGCATGCTTTAAGAAAAGCAACATACCTCGTTTGGGTGACCCCGGCAATTTGACTATTACCTCTTCCTTGCCTTGGTTGGGATCGATTTCTATAAAGGGCTCAGAATAGTAGGTATTCACGCTACCCTCGACAAAATCGAGTTTTCCAGCATAGCTGGGCACCAAAACGACGCATGTGCCCTCCACAATGCCCAGTTGATGGAGATAGAACGGTATATTCATTGGGCTGGAGTAGCTGATCTCGAGCTCATTTCCTTGCTCCTGCATTGAAGCGAATAGATGACCCGGGCTGACATCCTCGCCAGTGGATTTTGAAGCGAACTTCCAGCCGTAGGAGACGTCTTTTGTCAACTCATAGCCGGTCAAAGAGTCTGCACGAAGGGTCCGAACCAGCGGGCAAGGAGCAAATAGAGTTGTGGGTAGGAATAAATTTTACATAAGGATGCAGTTTTACACTAAATCTCCGGCAGATTCTAATACGCATTGTAGAATATCAATCGCATGAATCCTTGGAACCCTAACAACTAGAATGTTCCCCCTCGATAACGCTGTCACTTTTCGTCCATATAAATGCTTACTATACAATAAACCTATTTGGTTCAGGAATTTATAGGGTAGTTCTGACAGTTCCGTATAATTTGCCTCTATCCAGTTTAGAATTTTCTATTTACTACCGAATTTTTGAGTGCGCGTGTGCTTATATCATCTGCCTGTCTGTCTGTCTGTTTGTCATTTCAGTGCTGGCAAAATATGTTCGTATTTAAGTAGAGCTTCGAGATTACCAGTAAGTCAGTAATCGGGTGAATATCTCTCACATTGGCAAAATATTAATCAAACTAATGTTAATCATCTGTTCTATCAAGAGATATCGAGGGGGCAGACAAACAGCCTGTGAATCTGTTTAGTTAAAGGATAATCATGCATTTTTCAATTTGCTTGAGAATCCGGCCTTTAGTTTGCCTTAAACCGCGAGACATGACCAATATAGGACACTCTATAGACCGGTACAAAGCAAAACGTCTAACCGATTACGGGAACTTAACATCAAAGCGTAAGAATAGAGAATCTATAGAAATTACAAAACAGCCAACGTCCCGAATAGGCGGAACAAGTGTAGAAAACTGAGTAGGAACTCTTTGTAGCTGTTGGATAGACTTGAGGAGAATGCAAGAGAGGGGGTGCAGGAAGAGTCACTAAACAAGAGGGGGAGGCCGGATTAGCCTTGAATCTAGCCAAGATTATCACACTTTCCATGATATGAACATTACATACAGATAATATACAATAGCACAAGCTCATACATGATTCAACATCAGAGGATCGTACACTTGTTTATTTGTGTAAGGAAACAGCTGCCACCGAACACACTTCAGGTTAGGGAAGTAAGTTCACCCATTTGCAAGCATGTAGACTAAGATTGAAATAGCCAGTCAAGTAATGGGATGTCTCAATAAGATCGCGAAGTTAGATGTATGCCGACCACCTTTTCTATTGCTCCATTTCGTGAAATATGCATTCCTGCTATCATCATGTCCTTCACAGTAGATACGAAAGCTTGGTATAATTTTATCGGGATCGCAGAATGGTGAGCCGAGGAGTTATTCAGACAATTAAACAATCTTTGTTGGGTTTTCGGGGAGACCACATCACGAATTTCTTCCTTCGAAATGGGGAATTATGCCAAAAGACCGGTTTCTGTTTAAATCCGTTCTCGGTAGAACTACTGGCTGCCAAGAATCAGATCAAGCAAATAGTGCAGATAAAAACTCCGATCAAAAATATTTGCTTCATCCGTTTTGCCTAATTTTTTCAGCATGAAATTTAAAAAAATATTTTTAGCCAGCTGTACTTAACGACTGTTTCGTAGGCAATTAATTAAGTAATAACCGTTTCAGTAAAATTACAGTCTGTCTTGCATCCCTCACTTGATATAATTTAATAAATGTACAAGAAAAAAGTTACAAAAAAGTTTAATGTATATGCATCAGAATTGCTCACCGTAAGCCTTGCATTGGAAGACCTTGTTCATACCATCGCTTGTTTCTGCTACTTCAACACGAACTCGTCCATCGGAAACTAGAGACAAAGTGAAAATGGGGGAAATTATACAAGCGGAATTATTCACTTTTGCAAGTATCGAAAAAAAGGTTTCAGTCGCAATTTATGATATGCTGAATAAAGCATTGCATACACCGGATTTCCTAAACATTGTACAGTAAAATGACATGTCTTAGAAATATTGAAAGTTAAAAGTAAGGAATAAAACTAAAATTTGTGCAAATTCTTTAGTTGTAGCAAAAGAATTTTATTCGGGACAACTCTGCTTTTTTCATGCAATTACGCAGACCTTTGGGTTCTGGCTATTTTTAAAAGTGCGATAGCGTACCAATTATCCGTGATAATGGATGGATGTAGGGGCAGGGAAATGATATAACCAGCTTTATTGTCAATGTTTTTCAGAATTTTCCTCAACCGCTTAAACAAATAGCAACTTATACATATACTTACAAATAAATAGGTGCATTGACAGTTCGACATATAAATTAAAGAAAAATACTTTTATAAAATAATGTTCCTTTTATTATATACCCGTGATTATTTACTTAAAATTTTGTAACCGTTTTACCTTTGGCTCTCTGTCAAGGTTGACTTCGCGAATATAAGAACATTTGTGATTTCGGAATAAAAGCCATCCTCTTTCATTCCTTTAGGATATTTTTATTATTGATTTACTTTGTTCTCCTTCCCGTCTCATATATCGTATTCCCACTCGACAGACAGTTATTCATCTGAGAAATTTGTATAAAAAATCGCCTAGGTTTAACGGAGTATGTATTTTTAATAGAAGTTAAACTTTCGCTTTCTCTGATTGGTTGGGTTTATCAGTAATGTATAATAGAAATACTGTGTTTAAAGTATGTTTAACATACATCTCCCGCTTTTGAGATTTATTAGCTAAAGTATTTTACTATATGCCAGGCTTAGTCCCCCATTACTTCATACCTTTAAGTTTATACCGCGTGTTTTAATTATATCAGAACTGTAGTGTAAATTTCATTATTTATTCGAAGGTATGAATTGATTATTATCTTCTCGAAAACCAATTATTGAAAAGAAGTTATTCGAGTTGGTGCTTCATTGATAAATTTATTGTAAAAGAGAAACGTGGACCATAGATATTTTACTCCACACATAGTTATGCTGCCCTTTTGTGTAGTTATGACCCCTTTTAACACTTCTGAACCCCTTTCCCGAGTTAGGCCGGAAGGCATTCACCCAATTTCGATTAATTATGAAGGTTCTATCTGTTTTAACGAAAAATGTAGGGCCTCCACGAGATAAAGATTTTTAAAAACCTTTGTAAATTACTTGGCTTGTGATATGATCAGGAAACTTTATAAAGATACGATTTCCAAGACTTTTTCTTTGCTCTGTTCGTATTTCAGCGTTGCTCTAAACTACAGGGTAGCCTCGATACTACTGTCTAATGGGGTGAGACATCGTAGGTCCGGATTGCTCATGTGTATTAGAAAGGTTATTACCCTTGGGGTTACAATGCCCCCGCTGCTGGACGGTTGCACCAGTTTAGCATTAAGCCCGACATCTTTTCTGCATTGTATCTCATTTTGATTAGAATAATGTATTATATAGTAGAAGTCGTTGGTGCTGTCTATATCTGAGCATCCTCTTTACAAGTTCTCAATGTCCTTTTTTACGAGCAAGAGGCGCTTTGAACTCTTAATGAAGTTCATTAATGGCA
>CAAALY010000152.1:0-11911 GCA_900617795.1 Protopolystoma xenopodis
TCACTAGAATATCGAAGTCGCATTAACTAATCCGAGCACAATTTTTAGATCTAACCAGTGTGTTCGATAAAGATAGCTCTAATAGTGCTACGCGATCGAGATTGAAATCATCTAGCACGATTAAACCGTGCAATTGAATTTAATTAAGGCAATTATACGGGTTAAATCGGAAAAAACTGAGGTACATTCAAGAAGGCACGGTCTCTTTTGAGTCTAATTAGCATAAGCATTGTGATTAAAGTGAGGATAATTTGTTAATTTACCCTCAAAAACTAGACTTATATAAGCAGAGCCTAATACTGCAAATATTAGCCAAACTAGACTAATTTATGGTCTTTCTATGCTGTGAATTATACGTTAAAGGTGATTGTGAAAATAAGTGAGTTTGTTATTAATCTCCATCAATAAACAAAGCTAGACGGTAAGCGTGCATTAGGGCAAGGCTAAAGCTTAGTTGAACTAATTATGATTTTAGAAAGAAATTGTTTTTCTTTAATTCCATATGATGAATCACAAATGCAAAAAAGATCTTAAATCGTTTGCAGATGATGAAGGCATCGCTAATATATTACAAATGCTAGCATAAAATAAACCAGCATAAAGAGTGAGAATGAGAAGTGGGGATTAAAGATCAAAGTATAAAAATATAGCCTTAAAGAGATAAGTTAGAAAAAAGCAGAACAAATCTCCTAAAGACACCAAAAGTACAGTAAGGAAGTAATGAGAAATTATTGACCAATAAGATGAAGCTCAATGAATCCCGATTGCATCACTAAGATATACAATGATGGTGCTAAGCGATATGAAAGCTAAATGGAAGAAATACGGGGCAAAATCGATAAGTAATTGTGAAGCATCACTACTACCTAAATCGAATGAATAAGCGTATTCATTTGGATTGCAAACATACAAATTCGGATAATTAATGCAAGGCATGTAGTGAACTAGAGTTATTTTTGAAGATAAGACAAATAGTGAGTGATTGCTGGACAATGAACATTTCGAATAGTTAATTAAATACCTTTGTCAGCAAGATAAAAAAAGAGATCAACTGAAAGTAACAAATGACAAATCATCGAGGGCAAAAAAAACGAACAGCAAATGATTGTGGATAAATCTACGTATGCCAATATTCCGATGAAAGTACATGATTAAGACGTTCATATGGCGATAGTAACATAAGTCCTTGAATAATTATCTTGGTTTGCATAAGGCTTGATTTTACTAGGACGCGCAGCCGATGCAATCATTGGAAAATTCTTATATAGCTTCATTGGAAAGATGCTGGGCTTGCGCTTATCACACGAGAGATATCCAGAACTGGACTTATTTACATTGAAAGCTATAAGCTAGCAGAAAGTCAAGAGAAATGAAAGGCTTGTATATAAATTTTATGCTTTTTGTACTGATACTTTACGTTCTACTAAGTGAAACGATACAATGTTTCAGTAAATTGATAATGCGAAATATCCATCGATGAACATCAAAATCTGTATCATATACTCTGTCAAAACCAGCTTATTTGGAATATTTGAGAAATCATTTTCTTGACCGGACACGAATACACGATAGTCCCATAGAGAGCGACTATAATACCGCGACCGCCAAGAATGCTGTCCTACTAAGTAAAACGATTTTTGTGGTCTATTCGGTACTCTAGTGAAATACCCATTAAGATTGTTGTGACTTAGACTCTATGACTAACCTTCAGATATAATTTGTCTCATACACCTCTTGTTTAAAATGTATTTCTATAATGTTCAACTTAAATCCCTATAATATACGAATTTTGATGATTTGTTTTATTTATGGCTTTCTACAAGTTTAGTTGAAGAACAAGCAGAAGTCCTGACGAAGTTTACCTATAACAAACTATTGTTCATCAAATTCCTTTGGATGTGTACATAAATTTGAATGCATGTGAAAGAACGTATTCATATAACGAAAAAGCTAGTATAAGGAAAATATAAATCAGGCCGAAGTGATAGCCTTGCCATCTGCAACGTGTGATTCGGTTTTGAATTTTGCTGGTGCGCAAATGAGACCCAAGGGAGGTAGAAACTCCTCTCGATACTAGATGAGAAAGTTTTATAAGAAAAAAGGCAAAATGAATGTTTGGGATTATTTCCATTACGAGAAATCCAACTAGTAGTCCTTACACAAAATAAGGAGCTAAGGTGATTAGTTATCTTAGTGTAGATAAACTGATACTTACGAAATCTCATCAGGGATAGATTTTTTTAAAGAGTCAACGACATGCAAGCATCAAAATCAGAAAACGACAATAAATCGTCTTTTAGTAAGTAGCTAAAGCCTTTTTCTTTAACTAAGAATATGAATCCTTTTTAAAAACCTAAATAATTTTTTTTATTGAGTGATTTGCTCATTTCGCTAATTCAACTCCCATGTCTAGTAAATCAATTTTCTTTTTCTAAAATTCTTCCTCGCTCTAATAGTCTCCTTTGTTATGAGCTAGCTGCATCCTGAGTTGATCGGAGTTAGCTTAAGAAATACGAAAAGTTTTATCTAATTCTGCTTTGATCCAGTTACCTGTTTGAAAGCTTTCTTTCAGTAAGGATATTGGCGACCTCTCGAATCAGACGTTTCATTGTTTTCACACCATTTCAAGCCATTCTATCTGTCACCTTATGGTTACATTTTTTAAAGAGTCAATGATATTGCTAGATTAGCAGACAGATTTTTCTCATGTTTCACCAAAATTTTACTACTTACAATTGCTGCATGAAAGGTAATAAAATTACGAGCAATCTAGTTCGTCCAAGTGAAGTTGTGCTGGCAAGCTAATGAAAATGGATATCTTATCTTAAGCGATCACCAGAAAATTTCATTTTCTTAATATTGCTCGTAATATTTGACTTATATCATAGAACAGGAATATCCTGTATTAGTTTACTATCTCAATTCTGATTTTTGCTTTAAAATATTCGCATTGCCATCTGTTATTTATGACCACTATATTTATCTGTATTGCTTCCCTGATTAGCAAGCAGCTGATCAAGGAATGGACTTCACATATTTTTTTGACGAGTCGCATTTTGGTGCTAAGGATGGCAAGGCTCTCTGATGATTCTGACTACGATGCCACCGAAACGTCTAGGAATGTATCAAGTCTGAGACCCGACGATGGAAAATATCATTAAGGCAATGGCAAATGACTCCGTTCAAGGTACGTTCATCTAGGTCTTTCTGACAATACTACCAAGTTTCGAAAATAAGGTCAGACTACGTCTATACAAAGAAAGGAGACCGCAACCATAGTGCAGACCACACCAGCTAGGTCTTCTAACCTTTGTTTACTGTAGGAACTTAGAATATGATTTGAGCTAAGGAAAATGCCTCCTTTTATCATGTAATTATTCTAAGAATGCAGAATTCCCGAATATTTCCACCTTTATCAATCATATTTTTGGGAGCAGACAGAGATGGATTAGCCAAAGTTACACAAATATGTAAAATCAATTAGAAAATACAAAAAATTATAATTTTTTGTAAATAATTTCAGTAGGGAGCTCAGCATCAGGCTTAGGGATTCCCGTAAGCTATATACAATCAGGAGAGAAGTGGTGATGATAAAGTATATTCGCGTGTTCAAGACAAAACTAGGGCCCCTATAAATTATAGACTTCATAAGAAATCAAATAGTAACTGATTGAAGAGTAATTACAAAAATTAAACAAAGTATGACGAATTTAATTATGTGATTAGTATGCAGCCAAGCAAATAAAGTGGATGAATAATGATAACAGTGAAAGACTTATTGGTATGAGTTGGTGTAAAAATTATATATATATATATATATATGAGTCTGAGGATTCGACCAAAGCCGAAGTTGAACTGATACTACAATAAGTAAAAACGCAAAACAACACCATCTTGATCATCACATCTATGATCAAACCTTATTAATATTTAATAGAATAATTTTAGTGACCCCAAAATTACTAGTTGTGTGAAAGAACGAATTTTAAAGTTGCAGTCTTCTAGAAATAAAGATATTGCTTCGTTTTTATCTAAAGCACGAGTTACCAGTGATATGGTCAGTAATAATCGAAATTCCCACAAAGATACAAGCTGAAGGTATCACTATATATTTAAATTTTACTGCATATCCTCCTAAAACCCTTTATTATCCAAATGAAGCTTTGACCCCGCCCAGATCTCAACAGCACCTCTAAGAGGATCCAAAATCAGGTCGTGTTCTTAGCAAAGTACGTGACTCGGTTTCTAATACCACTTAATAAGGAATAGGTTCTTCTGTGAAAATTATTCGGGAATATGTAGCTAAGATGACACTGAGCTATTTTGAACATTACAGTAAAGGCAAACAACAGCACAACAGATAAATCCACTGATACTGTCGAATTAAACAAAGAATCTCCTCGGCATATACATTCGAACGAAGTTAAAGTAAAATATAATAATTCAAAATAATAAATCGTTAAAATTGATTCGCAATGTTACTAATTACACTTATGCGAAAAATATGTAATAATGATATACAATACGACAAAACTCTTACCTAGTGCTTGTGTAGTAAATAAAATTGCACAATTTGCCTCCCGTTGAATTGCCCTAAAGTAATGGGAAATACTAATTTACAGACAATGACGGAATATTATAAAGTCTTGGACGAACTAGTAAACAAATAACAATGAAAAACTTTACTTATAAATTATATGAATCTAACAAAAAAATAAAAAAACTGTCTTAAGATAATTAAAATGTTAAAGTATGATACTCTAGACTGAAATCTATAAATAGTATAGGCAGCTGTTAACACTTATATCTCAATCCGGTATTTTGCTATTTTTTTAGAAATACGAAGATTAAAATTTGACTAAGTCTAAATGCAAAAGTGTTTAAGGTATGTAATAATAAAATATGCACGAGGAAATTACATGTAGAGACAATGCTAAATAATGCAAGTTCGAAGTTCAATAACAAAAAAGTGAGTAATTTAACATTTTTTAATGATTGCAGATTGAGAATCTATGCTCTGTATCACAGGCAAAATGACAAGGAAATAAAGGGGATATTTACTGTACATTTTCACCTCTGAAGAGAACATAGAAAAGCTGCGATCAAATAGGCTAATCAAAATAGCCATAGAAACAGATTAAGATAAAGGCAGGCACTTGTTTCAAGATTTATACATTATAACATAGTTCTGAAATCAGTGAGATAATTACAATAATTCAACAATACAACTTTAAAACTGCTATTATAACCAGGCGTTATAATTCTATTGATAGGCACATCCCGAGATATTTAGCCTGAAGCACAGCTGACAGTTAACTCAGGAGGAAGTTCGGCATGAAATCAGTTCGTAAAAGTCATATCCGCCTAAAATCGGACAGAGCAAGATACAAATCTTTATACTTAAATAAGCGTGCTTATCAGATAAGAGAAGAGAAGAACGAGTCTCATGTGGCTAACCAAACATATAGAACTGGTTTATTGGGATTGAAGGGATAGATCCAATGTAATCACTAAAATCTAAATCTAGGAAACCACAAAAAATATTTGGATTGGTAGTTGTTTAACCTTGTTTTCACAACTTGGCCATATTGACAGGAAGACCAAGAGGAACGCGCCTAGTCCATAGTATGCATGATAATTTCCAATCGGACAGTGGACTTGGTACATTCCCAGATGTTTTGCCGGCATAATCAATGCGCCTTGCCGTTCTTAGCCCCACACCACCACTCATCAAAGAGATAAGTGAAGTCGATCCTTTGACCAATTGTATGTCAAACAGTTTTGATATCTCTCCTACCCTGGGCTATTCGCCTATCCTATATCTTCGTATCACTCCTTCACTATCATACTTTGTTAATTACTTTTTGAAATGTGTTATGGTGTGCTCATACCAAAGGCCAAACCATCTTAGTCTTCATATCTTCAATATTTTGTTTAGGTCAATCATATAGGGATAGTTCATATCAATAATAGAATGCAGGCTCGGAGATAAAGGCTAGAAATGTTACGAAAAGGCCAAAAAGGTAGTCGCTCACCGAAGGGTCGCAAGGAATTGTTGTATTTGCCTGCAAAGAAGCGATAGCAGTGGCATTTGTGTCAGCCACCAATGGCTTAGAGATGGAACGAAGAAACAAAGCTACAATGCCGCAGGATAATAACACAGCAACCAAAAGCAACACGGGTAGTAAAGGATAGAAGAGGACAGAGAGCATATTGCCAATAGCTCTTTGGAAAAGGTAATAAAAGGAATGAAGAGGAGGGTAAAAGATGACAACAATTAAAATGGGATGAAAATTGAACAAGAAAGAACGAACTTATATGTATGACATAAGTAAAAAAAATTGGAGGCGAAGCACATATCTAATTAGTATTAAAGAAGCAACTGTTTAACTAGAAAAGATCTGATATAAAAATAAAAGCGCAAAACTACTTCGATACCTGTTCTTCTGATAAAAAAACTAAGTAAACGCTGTAGATATGAAGGGAAACTGGGTTTCGATGAGCCTCTTGAGATAATATTGTTAGGGAGACTTTCAGTTCGTATGAAAGTGAAGCGATTTGTTGGTTGATCTCACCAGATGAATCTTGTGGACTGCGTCAACGAGACTTCCTCCCTCGTTTCGGGAATATATTTGTCAGCCGTTGCAACTCTTTAGTCAAGTGCTTGCAAAGCTAAGGTTAGAATTTTGAAGTCAATGATGAGGCTAGCGGATAGCAAGCATTTGACTAAAGAGTTGCAACGGATGACAAATATATTCCTGGAAAATAAGTATCCTTAGGGCCTTATTGAGAACAATATTTCTCTACTGAGGAATAAATTTTCAGACGAAAACGATTTAGTCAAAGAAAGACAGACTGAGACATTTTCCCATGTACTAATTTTGTCGTCATGCCTTCGTTCAAAATAGATAGGCGAATTAGTAAAGAAGTGGGGCATACAAACAGTGTTCAAAGAAACCCTCACACTTTCTTCTGTTATGCCATCTGTTAGAGCCATTATCGAGATCCGGCTGCTACAAGATTGTTTGATCATGTGGTCGATGTCATGTTGGTGAGACATCCCGACCTATTCGATAAAGATTGGTATGACACAAGATTGCTTGCAAAGGAAGCTGGATCCAACAGTCAGAAGTGGCCGAACTTATGGTAGAAACTGTACATGAAATAAAATGGTCTCAAACTAATGGGTTTGCTGATTATGGTACGTCTGTGGTTAAAAGAAAGATAAGAGGATATTGAAATTAGTAGCCTATGAAATACGTTGAATGTGAGTAACGGTGGTAGAAAGTTGAGTATGAACTAATTATGCTTGATTGATAGATTTAAAGAGAGAGGGTATTGAGCTGCCGTCAAAAAGGCGACTCAATTTTTCTGCTCAGTGATAGTTCTAATTTCACTTACATTCGTCCAAAATATTAGGATAAGCACATTAACGAAATCAGATTACGCAACCCTCGTCTTGCCTTTCCTTGGAAGGTTAAACGTTAATGACCCTAAACTAAAATGTTAGGACAAATGGTTTCGTAACCCAATTTCCATGCTTACAAGCTCATATCTCATTATCTCAACCATACCTGTTTACTGACCAACTCAGTCTCAGTCAAGGCTTTCCCTTGGGTCATTAGGTCTTGAGGATCAGAACCTGAGTTTAAAACTCTGACACCTCTGATTTAGGAACCGTATTGCATATAGACGCTAACACGCACAAATATACATACTCATACAATCGAGCAAAAATAGTAGGACCAGTATGAAAATAAATTAATTAAACCACTCTATATCGATCTATCTAGGTTTTTAATTTTTATTTGGCTCGATTGAATCTATATAAGAAGTAAGATAGAGCCATATAGTGTTCTTGGCCTAGTGTTAACGTGATAATCTTACAATAATGAAACCCAGCTCTGGTGATGTCCATCATATGATGGACGAAAGCTCAGCACGTTTTCACCCGAAACAAGGGAGGAAGTCTCGTGGACTGCGTCAACATAAATATAGTATAAAAGCCAAACGGCTGCAGTACAACGAGATTCATCCGTTCTCATCTGGTGAGATTGGCCAACGAATCTCTTCTTCATTCACTTTCATACGAACTGAAAGTCCCTATAAAAATAAGTAAATGCTGTTAGTGGTACAACAGACGTGAGTGCCCTTGTGCTTAAAACGAAACATCTGGAGGCCCGTATTGTAAGATTGCAGATACTTGATGTGAACTTCCACCTTCCCTTGACCTATAGTTACCTATCCCAACTATTAATCAAAATAGTTACTCATTAGGCGAAATTGCATCCAACTTTCAGCGCTTTTAGAGCAAGGGCCAATTATGAGCATTCCATATCCTGAATAACGCATTGCAACTGCTGACATTCTCGCAGGCAGGAGACAAGCCATTTGGCCTACTAGATAGGCCTTTTTGAAAATCAGTTTTTCCACAAGCCTGACACCAGTCCAGATTAACCGCTCGTTATCCATATTTCACAAAGAATAAAGCGAAGGGAACTCTTAACTGAAGAGATTTAACCATCTTTATAATGACAGCAAGGTTTGTCATCTCGCTTGCTTCTGAATAGGCCTATTACTAAAACATATCATCTTAATCCCGAAGGGATGATGTCTATTCTGGTATGTTGTTGTAAATGTTGCATTCATGCATTGATAAAAAAACAGTTTAAATGCCAGAGACTAATCAAGCCTATTTTTCTGACTGAGAATCACCGCACTCCTCTCCAAAAGTTTATTTCAAGGCCTAAATTAGTTTTTGCTCAAATGGTTATATGCGTTTCTGCTATTCTGGATTTAATTATGCTATTAGGCCCTAATGACTAGCTAATCTAACTTTTAGTAAATAAAACCAGTGGCTTTTAAGACGTTTAGCTTTTTAACCAAAGTATCGGGTTATATTAGCCATATACTGCAACAGTTTACATGAACCAATGCATAAAATAAGGTATTCAGATAACATGCCTTTCGCATAGATGCAAACAAATCAACATAACATTTAATATTAAAAAAACAGAGGAACATTTTGACCTAGTTGGCCTTTGGGAAAGACGACGGAACAAAGATTAGTAAGTTGATTGTCCACGATCTCTCCAAGATCCCTTTCTTCATATCCTATAAGATAATTTTCAAATAATCCTAAACGAAATTTTATTCAAGCAAATGATTAACTGTATAGAAGTTGTTTTACCTTGTTTTCGCAACTCTGTCATATTAGTAGGAAGACTAAGAGGAACGCACCTAAACCGGAGTCCATTGTATGCATCATCATTTCCAGAGTAGGAACGTGGACGTGGTACATTCCCAGACGTGTCGCCGGAATCGTCCGTGAGTCTCTTGTCTCTTTGACGAGTTGTAATATGGTGCTACAAATGGCGAGACTCACTGACAATGCCGGCAAAACGTCTGGGAATGTACCACGTCCACGGTCATACTCTGGAAATGATGATGCATACAATGGACTCCGGACTAGGTGCGTTCTTCTAAGTCTTCCTACCAATACGACCGAGTTGCGAAAACAAGGTCAGATAACTTATATACAACGAAAGGAGACTGCGACCACACATAAGGCCACACCATCTTGGTCTTCATACCTTCAAATAAGTAACTGTTTCAAACAAATTTCTAAGGGTATGTGCAATTCTATAATCACTAGTTTTATATTCCTAATTTGACTCCATAAATAAGGAATATTTTTACTCTTAGATGGTACCGTGAAATGGCTATTAATTAGTGGTAATCTTGGTCTAATATGATAAACTATTAATTATTCTACGATTATTTCACTTATGTTATCACTACAGTATAAACACGCAAAATTATGGCTCAATTACGAACTCTAATGATGTCTCGTATATATTTACCAGTAATAGCTTGATTTAACAAGTCTCTTAAAACCTTCTATTAATGCACTGATGTCCCTACACTTTGATTTTTATGCCGAAATTCCTAGGCAGAGGGGAAACCCAGGTTCTATAAGGGCATTTTTGTAAAATCAGAAAAAAGTATATTTCAAAATGAGATTTATAAATTATAAAATAATTAATTACAAACCAAATTTTATTCAATGATAATAAATCTTAAATATACGCCAACATAATAATTCTAGCAAAGAATTAAATAGAAATGCATGAATCTGGAGTTTAAGAGGTTTTTGCCACAACGTAAAACTAAATCGAGTGCGAGTCTATTATAAAAATGGTTTCTTGAGACTTACGGACACGATCGACATTGTAGAAAGGAGGAAAGCAAGTCGAAAAATATTAATGATGTCGAAAGATTATATTTATCAGATAAGGAAAATCTGGGTTTCAAAGAATTCCTTAATGAAATATTGTTGCATGACTCTCCATTTCGAAGGGAAAGTTGGTTGGGAGGAATTCTTGATGTGATCTCTCCTGAGACCGAAGGAGGATTGTCGCGTAAAAAAGACTGTTAAACCATGCGAATAAGTCCTCGGCTCACCGTCCTACGACCCCAAAGAAACTGTACAAACCCTTCGTCAGACATCATCAGAACAAGATTGCATACTTTAGGAAATAGAGCAAAAATATACTAAACCAGGTGTTCGGCTGCAACCCTAGTCGCTTTTAATACACCTAACATCGCGATCCAAGTGAGGCCTCCCATGATTTGATTGGTTACTTAAACCTGACTCTACCTGCTTGCAAATAAGTGAAGTTAATTACCGAAACGGAAACGCTTTCATTTGCACTTGTTCAATTACACAAAAACTAAGGCACGATCACCTAATGCTGAATCACGCTTGGGCTTGTGCTATTATCTATTGTGTGTATGTAATGCTCATGTATCGGTAGTCCTAGCCAGACACAAAGCTAATCCTGTCTCCTCCTCTTGCTCAATGGCTCTTCCTGCACCCTCTCTCTCTCTCCCTTTCCTTAAGTCTATCCAACAGCCACAAAAGGGTCCTACTTAGTTTTCTACACTCGTTCCTTCTATTCAAGACGTTGGCTGCTTTGTTAAATTTTATAGACTCCACAATCTTACACTTTTACGTGAAGTCCCCGTAATCCGCAAACCGTTGTGTACTGGATTGCCAAAATGTCTTTAGCGAGCTCAGATTTGTGGACTCTCCTACCTTTACAAGCGGTTTTGTGTTCGCATCGTCTCTTGTGAATGGGCCGGTAGGTCTCCCCACATATACCTTACAACATGAGCACAAAACAATGTAAGATTCTGATCCAGAAAGAGTATCTAAATATTCTCTAAACGAAGAAACAACTGAAGAAAGCTTCGATTTCTCTTTATAAATTGTTTTTACGTTCCATTTCCTCAGTAGTTCACCCAACTTTTCGCAAGCTGACAGGATGGCGAAATCGGAAAGCGAGTAGAATTGTCCAGTTTTATATCCCGCGCCTGATACCAAACTCCCTGTAACTTGTTAAGTACAAGTGATATGTAATTATCTACTAATCCTAATCCTCAATCTGCCTCCTGATCCCTATGGTTTGCATCTACTAGATGCAAACTCATTATTATCATACACTTCATAACTTCCATTTTTAGTTATATGTATGGTTCGAGAAGAAATTAATAAGGAAACCCGAGTTAGTCGGTTTCATATGCACTCCTCTACCTAACTTATTACCTTCATTGTTCACTAATTTATTTTACTCTTTAACTCAATGGTAAACTTAGTGTTTGCAGTTATTCTATTTATTAGCTCAAGGAATTCACCCAAACTATCTTTCCCGTGTTGCCAAACAGCAAAGTAGTCGTCTCTACAACGAACTAATAACTATGGAGCTAGGAGTGTCTCTTGAAACACGCGAACTTCTAATTGGGTCATGCAGTTATTAGCCAAAATAGGGGCTAAACAACATCCCATAGCCAAATCTCGTGTCTGCTCATACAACTTACCATTGAAGATAGAATACCGTATTTTCCGGCG
>CAAALY010000153.1:0-11898 GCA_900617795.1 Protopolystoma xenopodis
TTTTGAGGAGTTAATACAAAAAATTGCAATTTAGGTTTTAAATGTCATTAATCGAGTGGAATTCAACCAGCTTCTGCTCAAGAGTAAATCTTCTTTTTAACAGGTGTCAACCTGATGGATTTGTGATTAAGTAAAATATATTTATCCGTATGATTTCCTAATTAAATGTGTAAATACTTCAATATAAAAAAGTATAGGTGACCGGATTGCTTATATTTTAACACTTTAAGGGACATCAAGTGTCTTAATTATTTGGTTTCCTGTTTACTCGCAAAGTAGAAAAAAAAACTTCATTATACAAATAACTCGTACATACGTTTCTTTGATGCCTGGATTCCCATGATGCAGTTTTTCTGGATTTGAAAAATGTTTAATCAAAATCAGTGATGCCTATGCTACCTAACTGAAGTTATTTTCCTTAGTTCGCCTTCCTCTAATCTGTAAACAAGATAAATGCCTAGTATAAATATATTTGTCTCTGCTATTTACGTGGTGGAGACAAAGTAGAACACAAAAAGCTCAGGAATGCTGCCTTATTTGAACAGGAAGAAACTGTGGGGACTAGCATTTTACTTTCGATTTTTGGCCTCGATTTTTATCGTATCTTTTACAGCCTATCTTTCATAGCGGTTTCAGTTGGATTGAATAAACTGTATTGTACCAATCTATTGTATCTTAAGAAAAACAAGTGCAGCTGCCGGCGACCATCTGTAAGCATTTCTCTGTCATAAATGACTTTCGGTCTCTCAGCCAGCCCTGCTGTATGCCACTTGTGCTTCTGTCATTTCGTTTTTTTGACCAGAATATGTTCTGCTGATAGGCGCGCATTACTTAAAACCTTCCAGCATGCCAATTAGATGGTGACTTTCTTGTGTGTGAGGTATATGAGTATGCGACTTGTGAACACAACAGTAATCCATTACTACACAAGTTATTATTATGTTTCAATGCAATCAGCAGGACAGATAGCTGAATCTCCACATAAATTAATGTAGTAAATTTCTTACGATACTATGAAATTTAATTTGGCGACTCTCTCCAACTGGACTGCAATTTAGACCTCACTTCGCTCTCATCGGCACCACCACTGGATTCGGATCCTGATAATACGCATCAAAATCACATTTATCGTGTGAGTATTGTAGATTTATATTCGCAATATCAATGAACCATGTTACTTTATACTTAGTGAGTATACTAAGAAATTATCAGTAAATCTTAGATACTATCTTTCAAAACATATTCTAAAGTAACATCGTCGATTTTAATGACGACTACCTGATTGCCTTGTCGACAAGAGTCGCATTATTATTGCAAATTGATAGTGACCAGGCCTTCTTTAAATTTCCCATCTGCCCGTTGCTGCCTTGCGGAGCGCTAAGCTATCGAGTCCGACCCGGTTTCCAATACTGCTGACCGTGAGGACAAGATTTAGGCAGAATCGAAAATGCAGTCTAGCCCGACTGAGACACCTTTTGCAAACTAAGAAAATTCACTGGTTTCAAAAGAGCTTCTACTTTTCATACTCCTTTAATTTTTTCCTCTATGTAAGTAATTAGTAGTCTCATATTGTCAAATAGTCGTTACTCTTGCAGCAACACTCCGTTGCCAAGGTGAACTACAACAATGTGCATGTAAAACCTTGAAAATGAATCGAAGAAAGCCTTCTCGTTAGATCATAATGAGCATAGATCACAGTTTCTAGTGGATCGCGTCAAATGCTAGGATAAATAGACATTGTTTAGTAATTTGATAAATGCTTCCATATTTGCAGAAGACTAACAAATATTTCCTAAATCACACTCGAATACTGAACGTGTACTTACATTAGAAACGCAAAGGCATCAGGCATAGATGTGTGATACCACATCCTAAATTCCAACAACCTCAACTACTTTGTGTGAAGGGTGACATGGCCTGAATTCACACTCAAGTCAACTAACAGCTTTTGAAGTAGCATAAAAAGCCACCCTTTTAGATAGCTGTAAATTATCCAAATGACTAGCCTCGAAATCCACTTTCGTAGCTCCAAAATGTAATTTTTGAAGCAAATTATGTTTAAATTCAACCGTAGTTATATACTAATTTACTTTAGAAATAGAATCCGTTTCATGTCAAGCAATTCGGCAGCTTCAGTACAGTACAAATCCTTCAACAAGATTGGTAACACTTAATAAGCTTGTAAGCTAAGTTTAGACTAAAATTGAGACATTTGCAGTTGCCAAGTATCTCGCTCTACTTATTATGCCGAAGTATGCAAATTTTCTTCTCTTCCCAGCCCCAGGTTTTCATCATTAAAATCTCTCTCCTAATCCATGTATCTCCTGTTCACATTTTTTTACAATGCCAAAGGAATTTATTGATAGATTCTTGTCCATGATGGGTCTTTCTTTCACGCTCTTCCATTCCTTCTTGTCCTTCTCTCCTGGATAAAAGTGGTATTCATTGTTTATCCACTTGGGTTTGCTTAACTATGAATTCGCTATTGAAAACGCCTCAGTACTCGCATTACTTTTATCTATCTTTGGCTAAACACTACCAATCTTTGGTTTGTAATTAGAAAAATCGGAATAGGCAATATTACAGGGACATTATCGGTTTAACTTACTCAAAGTTTTTGCTCAGCAATACTCAACGAATCTAACATTTGAGCTTTTAATATTCGAGTTCAGGAAATATATGTTTGAGCTATATTTACAGATGTAAATGGGGATATTTTTCTCAATCCGAAACACCTTCCAATAATTTTTTTAAATTTACTTTTTCGGGGAAGAACGAGGCTAAGTTCTTGTTGGAGAAAAGTTCATTTCGTTTGAGGAGGTGAGTTTAAATTATGCGTAAGCTGGTTCCACTGGATGCTGTGAATGTAGACTTTTACGAATAGCTCCTCGGCGAACCACCTCGCGACCCCGATGAATCTTTGCTGAGCTTTCGTCCGTCATGTGACAGACACCATTAGGGCAGTACACCATATTGTACAATAATTCACGAAAATAGAAAGACAAGAAAGGTAGCCGGCTGCAATCCTGCCTACTTTTTATATAAACAGAGTTTCGCGAATCAGTTATACAATATGTATACACCATATTTCATTTAGGGTGATTAAGGACTGGTAGTAGAATGTTCCCATAATGATACGAGTTGAGCTGACGTTTCCATTGAATTTCACCGAATATTTCATATCATTGTGGGGAACTTCTACTGTCAGTCATTCATCACCATAAACTAAATAGAGTGTATACATCTCATATAACTACTTTTTATAGTTTGGTTGTATCCACTTAGTGAGACATTACATGATTTGGTTGGAGATCCTATGCTTTTCCCACATGTTGTTGCAAAGTTATGTGGCTGCGGATGACATGTGAAATGGCTGAAGATGAAGTGTGAAACGGATACATTGTGACTGAGCAGCCGCATCCTCCATTAAAGCACTGATCTTTTTTGCCTGATCCTGCAATGGTGCGTTACATTTCACGTGTGTTTTTTGCATGCAATGCTCGTAAAAAACGTGGAGTTTGAGAGCGAAAACCAGATTTAAGGCAAATCAAGCCTCTTCCTTTTGCTCATGGGTACTTCTTGCTCTCTCTTTCTCTCGCTCTTTAATCCCATCCAACAGCCACAGGCAGTTTCCACGTAACTTCCTAAGCTCGTTTCTTCTATTCAGGCTGTTGGCTGTTTTGTTGGATTATACGGATTCACTAATTTTCTGCTTGTTGGTATAGTCTCCATATCCTTAGACCGGTCTATCTGATATCCTGTCTCCAGCCAGTTCTGACTTCTGGAGCCACGAAATTTCGCAAACTGTATACATGGGTCAGGTGGTCCAGCTGCCTATCTTGCCCTAAATTGATGTTTCCCTCCATTCTATTCGCTAGTTTTTTAAAGCATTTCTCAATTAATCTTAATGGATAATCATTCTCAACTTCAATTTTTCTTAACATCCTCAGTTCCTACTCCCGTTGGCTAACATCTATGCATTTAACCCATAATTTATGAACTAAAAGTTCTTTTTGTATTCGACAAATTTCTAATTAGACAATGTAGTTATTTGCTAAAATCGGGGACAAATATGATCCTAAAGCTAAGCCTCGTGTTTGTCCGTACAGTTTACAATCGAAGGTAAAATATGCATAGCTCATCACTAAATTCGTCAACCTCATTAATGACACCTTGCCAAACATAAATTTATTAAGGTATTATTGGAGAACATGTTTTTCTAAACACTCTTCAGTTCTGCTGAGTCAGATATTTTGGTTCACTCTGGAGGTTAATTGATGATATCCTTCTGAACTTCCAACAAAATCAAAGGAGTGAAGATGCATTATAAAATCAACAAGCCAAAGCAGTCCTCCTGAATGCAGGAAAAAATATTCATCGCTGCCTTTCGTAGACTCGCAGCATGAAAAGGAAGCAGGGACGGGGTCGTGAGCTGCTTGGTATTATACCCTATAAAATGTTCACAATGTTAGCCTCGGAAGATGAAGGTAGGCGAACTTCTGGTGTTGGTTTTAGGGAAATGCGGAACTTCTGAATGAAAGCGATGCAACTCTGCCTCACTTGTGTCATTGTAGCTGAGAGTTGGCTGGTAGCAGATGCATAATGATAAAGAAGTGAAGATTGGATGCGTTGGTGAGACACGAAAATTTGCCTCCAATTTGACTGTGGCATAATATGCCCTAAGAGCCCTCGTAATTTATAGAGTTTCCACGACATTAGCAAAAACCAAACTCCCTTGAATCACTATTTTCTATTTCAATTTAACAGCTTATAAGATTTCAAATATCAAGATTGTATCATGGTGAATTATTCATTTAATTTTGTAGAATACAAAATGTTCTGGCAAAGTCAGGAATTGAGCAATCTTGACTATTTTGCTATTCGATATAAAAAAGTCCAACAGGTTAGACGTCACAGTCATCAAAAAGATATCTCTCAAATTACTCTCTCCATTCTTTTTTTACTCTCTTGAAAACTTTCAACAAATTTCATATTTATGACATTCCAATTTTGCCCTCCTTAAACTATGAAGATATAGGAGAAGGATGCTTCTCTCTTACTATAAAATTCTCTGAGGATGAAGCATCTTCTAATTTTTGCATATTTCTCTTTTATCGGAAGGTGCGATTACTTAATTAAGCTAGGCATCTATCTACAGGATTTGTTGCTTTGGGTTTAATTTAATTAGTGCCTCCGGCTTTAATGAGTTTTCTTTTAGTTTTATTTCTATGTATATATTTTTTACTGTTTCATTGAGAAAGAGCCCTAAACCCTCCTAAATTCGTCCTAGAAAGTTAATATTTTACGCAATCTTATCTGCTCAGCAAATAGGATTGGACGTAAATTTGGAATTTTTATGACTTAATGTCTGATCGAAGCTAATACCATTTCAATTCCTTTAAACTGACGATGCTTATGAATTAATGATTATAAATAAACAATTGACTATTTTAATGTTAAAAGGAGTAAAATCAGAAAAAACACTGGTAAATAGGGGGGTTTCTTAACATCTCTGACAATCGAGTTAGTGTGAGTCTTCATATTAGTGTCTTTATTTCAATAGGTATTTAAATTTAATGGACCAATATAATCGGCCTTGTTACCCAAATAAATCCAAAATTATTCATTATATCGATGCCAGCTAAATATTTTTATTTCTCATTTTCATAAACTTCTTGATAATATGGTATTTTCCTACATGAATAATAATGTAAGCTAGTAAAAAAGAAATTTGTAAAGTATTTCTAAAACTCCAGACTTCTGACCTAATTTATTAGTTGAATATTAGGCGATAGATACTCAGTTAGTGCATGTAAGGATTAGGATATTTTCACTATTTCGCATAATTGTGACTTAGTCATTTCTCTAGAACTTCCGAACCTGATGGGTTTGCGAAAGTTAAAAAAAGCTAGTCCCTTTGCAAATACCCTGCCTTTGAGAAACTGGTTAAAAAATAATTTAAATCGAAGGAACTGATTTACAAAGCTAGTGAAAAAAGTTAATAAGAGTGGACTCATTGATGAATATGTATTTTGACATTACTTCAACTTCATATTTTATTAACTTATTATGTAATTTATTATGTAAAATGTTTTAATGAATATTTATTATAATGCCGAAAAATATTTAATAGTTTCAAAAATCTGCATCATTATCAATATGAGCTCCAAGCGGATGAAGTTTCTTGGAGCTTAGGAAAAATAATAAAACAATTTTTTTAACCTATATATGAATACGTGAAAAAGCAAAATTTTACTGCAAAAGCAAATAATCTATTCGTTACATCAATTCAATTCTTAATCCAAACTTACTTGTTTGGAAACAGTATACCTCATTAATTATAGATTGATAGTTTTTTTATTTTGCTCAGATTAAGCTTGAATGATATTTAAATTGGATCTGACTTTTCCCTACTATATTTTAGAGATCATAAAAAGAGCCTAGGGTATTCTTAAGGATTTTCTTTAAAGCTATTCTAATAATTGTCTTTTGAAACTGTGCTTATTTTCAGGTTTCAGCCAATAGTTATCCTAAGATAAGCTCACCTGTGAACTCCATTTCATACATATTATGACTGATGAGATGACGAGAAATATGTGTATTCGGATTAAGTAGATTTAAAAACATCACAGACTTATTAAGGACTAATAATTGCCCTTACCTTCAACGCTATGTGAAGGCCTCGCGATACCAGTGAATTTCACTTAGCCTTGCCTCCCAAAAGGTAGTCTTATCCAGAGTGAACTGCAGATTCGATCCCGACTGGGTCCCATCACTACTCTCAACGGGAATCCTTTTGGGAGTCAAGGTTAAAAGCATTTCAGTGGCATAGTGGGAACATTAAATTATGATACCTTTATTACCTTATACAACCTAGGATTAATAGAGCTCTCAATCAAGAGAGATTTGTATATCCATTTCGTTATATTTCATTCGCCATGACTATATATTCCTCCTTCAATTGGCTCATATTACCGCATTGGTATCTTCATTTAGTCCAAACAATAATAGTCTCACTTTCAACTGTCATTTTATTTGCTCTCGAACTTCATTTTAATTCTTATTACTTAGGCCTGAATCCCTCTTGAATAAAAGCCACCCCACTATATATTTTGCCTTCTGACTTTGATGTTTAGCTAAACTATGCAATATTTTGATGCATTTTAAGCAGTAGTTTCCTTTGGCTCAAATTCTCATACTCGCATTAATGTGAATTAAATGTATCGGGTCGTCTCTTTGTCGGTTTAAATGTCTTGCTTCATTCAAACGAACCAAATCGGCATCCATATTCAACAATCGGACCAATCTATTATGCTACTGTAATTCACACTTTGATTCAGTTATGAAATTGCCCATCTCCCAACAGTTTTACCCAAGGATTCCTTTTGAAAAATTATCAGTTTTCGGTATAATTTATTTTAACTTCGAGGATATTACCAGTGAGTTGGCAATATAGCATGTCTAGCCCCAATAAAATTGCGACCGACAAGATTAACCTTTGCCAGACATTATGCCGCGCTTTCAACTCAAGCCGACTGAAAATAGCTGAGTTGACGCGAAAACTGAAGACTTTTTAAGAGATAATAGTTAAAGCCACTTCGTAGTTAATTCTTAGCTCTACAAGCAATCGACTTTGCTGCTTGTCACAACGCTTCTTGTTGCTAGCTGCTCATTAAGACAGCAAATTCTTTCAGTGTTCATGTTAGAAAATGGCATCTTCCTCTGCCTGTTTGGATGTATCTCCTGAAATGCAACGTTCTGAAACGGCTTCAGTATGTACGGCTAGTCCTGCATCTGGAGTCTTTTTTAATTGACATTTTTTATCATAGCAACATCATTTGTCATAAAGGAATTATCAATTCGTTCTTCAATTCTCATGGATCATATGAAGAACTTGAGCCGATTGATGACTGTGAATTTAACGATTTCCAGAGAGGCTTCGTACATATCTCATATAGTATTACTCCATTCTCAAGAGCAATCCGTGGGCATATACTTGCGCAAGTAAAAGCTCCTGCAAACTGTTTTAGCATATTTGGTTTCTGTCCAAACTGGGACACCACTTTCAATGTAATTGCCGTTTGCGTCAAGGAACATTCCACCAGTAAAAACAAAAATGAGTCTGCTAATTCGCTGGAATAACATTGGAGTGGAATAAACTATGGCCTAAGACAAAATAGGAATATAGCAAGAGGAGTCTATACTGTTACTATGAGCAAGTGTGAAGACTTGAGTAGAAGCAAGTGCAAGCGAAGATTTGGTCTCTATATTTATAGTCCGAATTTGAGTAGCTATACTAACAGTGAAGATAGAACCTTTTATGCTTATGACAAAAATGCACTCCTATCAAAGTGTCGCAAACACGTTTTATCTTCTTATTTTGAAAAGGTCTGCATCAATAAAGGTATTAAACTAAAATAACCTTAGAAGTTGTTTGACCTTGTTTTCGCAACTTGGTCATTTGATAGGAAGACCTAGAGGTATGCATGACAATTTTCAGAGACCGACCGTGGACTTGGTGCATTCCCAGAAGCTTCACCGGCACCGTCAATAAGCCTTGTCATTCTTAGCACCATACTACAAATCGTCAAAGTGACAAAGGAAATCGATCCGTTGACCAATTGTCTGACAAACAGTTGTGGTATCTCTCCTTCTGTACTGGGCTATTCACCTATCCTATATCCTCGTATCAACCCTTCAATATCACAATTTGTTACTTGTTTATCTTGAACTATTTGAAATCTATTCACACCATCCACTGTGCCGAGAGGGCTGATCCAAGACTGCGGTTTAATCCACAATCATCTCCCTTCGGTTCCTATCAAAGTCCCCTCTTGCTCCGTAAGATTTTCGGCTAAAATAATCTTGTTTTACAATTGATAGTGACCAGGGTTTCTTCGAATGAATCGTTCGTGAAAAGAGGTTACATCGAAAATGGCTATCGCATCCTGAAAAAGTTCAAAATGATTGGCTGCTTTGCTCAAACAAAGTCATCTAACGACATAACTTGATTATAGTTGACGGGGTCTGTCAATCTTAATGCCAAATTACTCTTATTCGACATCTACTATTTGTTTGGAAACCTCCTAGGTGCGAAGATAATTAATGTGGTCAATTGTAATAGGAAAACAAGTTTGTTTTATTAACAACCACTCAACAGAAATTGTGATATAAAACAGAACCTAGTCTTCTTTAATGTGAATCTCTTCTTTTCGACTCAGGAGCACTCATACCTTAAAATAGCGTATATTCATAGTTTAACCAAATTTCATTGCCAATTTCTGAGAGGATTCAGAAATAATCCGGAATTTGGCTTTATAATCTGGATTTGAGTTAAATTAAAATAATGATACAATTCTAAGCTCAATTTACAAATGACTGTGTAATATTATGCACGAAGAAATGTTGGGTTTCGAGGAATCTCCTGATTTCTAATTATTTGGCTGACTTCCATTTTTTGTAGCAAAACCTAATCAATTTCGAACATGTTAGTATTCAGCCAGGCATTTCTGCCAAAAAGGATTAATACTTTTGGGTTCTTAATTAGTGGAATGTACTGTTGGGCAGAGTCCAAGCAGCTCACTGTCATAAGTTAGTAAACACTTTAGCCTATTTTATAGAAAACTTTTCAAACTAAGGTTGTTTTATCTGCTCAAATTTACTGTTACTTAAAGTCACTTGCCTAAAAGCCGGCTAATTTATGTTGTACGAAAATTCTGATCATACTCGAAACTGTGAAGGCCTCATAGGCACAGCAAACTGGGTTCAAAACCGGATCGTACGTATCAGGAGGTAACACGTTACTGCTAGTTGACAGTTTGAGAGCAAGTGGATAACAAAGAAGGTGTAACGCTTAAGGCAATCCAGTCTTATTGTAAAGATAAAGGTCTTGCAATCTTCCCCAGTTTTTCGAACTATTTTGCAATTTTACTGTCGATTTTATTCTATGAAAAATGGGCAACTAGACAAAGATATATAAGAAATGCTACCTATATTATAAGACTCACCATAAGATACAATTTGGGATTTCCTATTTTTTGAGGTGGCTCAATACCCTCTCTAACCTGAAGTTTATCAATTAAGGACAAGTAGTTCATAGCTAACTAATTAAAAATATTTTTTTATCTATTTATTTAGATGACCATTTAATTTTTTCAATCGGATGCAGACATACCAGACTCAAAAAAAGAACTGGATTCCGATGAATCTACTGAAATATTATTGTTGAGGATAGCTTTGGTTCGCAGAAGAGGGCATAAAGTAGAAATTTGGAAGTAGATCTCGACAGAAGAGAATGGCTGATTCCCGTTGTACTGTAGCTGCTTGTCTTTAATACGAGGTTCAAGTTGACACAGTTCAGGTGACCTCCTCCTTCGTTTCGGGTAAAAACAAATTGAGTTCTAATGCATTATATGACGGACATCATCAGAGCCGAAACTCATTCATATAAGTCTCATCCTAACACTAAGTAAATAAGACTTTAAGGGTCTTTCCTACCTTTTATATATACTTATAACCAGAAAACGCAAATTTATAGACATAGATAGAGATAGAATGGTTTAACTAATTATCTATCATAATGGTGATGTTACTTTTAATGAATGTGTGTGTGTAAGTATTAACGTCTATACACAATACCGGTCCAAATCAGAGTAATAGAAACCCCAATATCAGGGTCTGGCAATGATCCAAGTAAAAAGCCTCATCGAGACTGTGTAAGTCTGTAGGCAACACTGGTTGAAGTACTGAGATGTAAGCGTGTAGGTTTAACGACCCCAGAAAAGTCATGACTGGTGCTGCGTAATTTCGTGCGTCTGGTTTGGTTGATGAGTTTAAACATACATGTTGGACGAGTGTGGGTGAAGTTAGAACCATCACTAAGCTGATCATTTGTGCAGCCTTAGTTTGGATTGGAATTCAACACCATCTGCCTCCTATAAGCATTAAATCGAGCATAAATAGTTCTTATTTTCGTATTAGAGTAGAGTTTCGAAACTACCAGTAAATCAGTAATATGAGATCTATTCACCCTATTTCGTCTAAGGTGATGAAGGACTGGTAATAGAATTTTCCATTGAATTTCACATAGCCTTGCTTTCCCAAAAGACAAGTAGTTCATAGTTAACCAATTCAAAATATTTTTTAATCTGTTGATTTAGATGACCATTTTAATTTTTAAATCGGATGCAGACCTACCAGACTTTCCCAAAACTTTTGGGAAAGCTATGCTAAATTCAATGAAAGCGTCAGCTCAACTGATATCATTGTGGAAAAATTCTACTACCAGTCCTTCATCAACTTAGACGAAATAGGGTGAATACATCTAATATAAATAGTTCTTACTCAACCTTATACTAACGTTTCTCACATTCAATGGAGTAACTAAATAAATAGATTAGGGAATATTTGTGATGTGAGGACTGGTGGTATAGAGGTGAGTAAGAACTGCTTATGCTTGATTGAAAGATTAAAAGAGAGAGAGGATGTTGAACCGCCATCCAAAATAAGATGACTCAAATTGCCAACTCAGTGATGGTTCTAACTTCACTCACGCTCATCTAACATGTTAGATTAAGCCTATCAACCAAAACAGACATGCGAGATTACGCAGCCCCAGTCATGCCTTTCCCTGGGTTGTTAAACCTTAATGAACCTAGACTAAGAGGCTGGGACAGGACCTGACTTACACGCCTGCAAGCTTACATCTCAATTCCTCAACCAGTGTTGCCTACAAGCTTGATCAGGCTTTCTTCTTGTATCATTAAGCCATGATGATCAGAATCTGACATTAGGCTTTCTTTGTTGGAAGAACTTACATTTCATATGTAATGAGATGAATTCACCCAATTTCGTTTAAGGTGATGAAGGACTGGTAGAAGAAGAATTTTCCCACAATGA
>CAAALY010000154.1:0-11890 GCA_900617795.1 Protopolystoma xenopodis
GCAAATTTAAATCTAATAATAAACTGCCAAGTGTATATATAAGAATTAGCGTGCAAATTTTTAGTGAACTTTTTAATCGGTTACCACACAAATACTAAAAGCTTTAATGAAAATAACTTCGAACTTAAGATTTTTAAACTTTCCCAATTTGATATTCAATAAGATTAGCAAAGATTAACTTAGAAACATTTCATTGATACTTGTATTATTTAATCTTCCAAAATTAATTAATGCAATATGATGGGTTTATTTATCTATCCAAATGTCGTTTCAGAAGAAGACATATATTATGATATCTTGCTAGAAAAAGGGGCTGATGAGAGAGTTGTTTGCAAGGATGCGAACTTTCTAGACAATTATGAATAAATAAAAGAAAATAAAGAGCCAAATTGAACGTCATTTCCGAGTTAAGACCACTCGTGTGTGGAAGTGCTTTTATTCAAAAGGACTATTTTTGTATTGCTTTTTGAATCTAGCTAAAGTGATTGTGTAACTAAGCCAAAATACAAATTTTGCGTTGATGTAAGGCCAAAAACTGAGTCCAGTATTCTGTGAGGAAAGTGTATACTGTGATTGCACATCTACAAAATCATTAGAATGAATTTTAGGGTCTCTGATCTATGAGGATAAGTAATTCCAAGAAATTTTGAAGAGTAATAAGGATTATCCTTACATGTAGCTTCCGCATGGAAGGTAGATGAAACACTTGTTACATATAGAAAGATAACTTTAATTTTTAAAATCTGCTAGACCGTAGAACAAAAGGTGCAGACATAGAACCTCACCTTATTGGAAGATAATTGTATGTAGCTCTTAGAGTAAAAACTTTCCGCTCATCACATGGAAGTAAGAACTGATCTTATATAAGATTTATTTACCATATTCTGTAAAAGATGATAAGGGACTGATGGGTAACTTCGTCCGCAAATATATGAGTAGGCCTAATGCTTCCATTAAATTTCCCATAGCCTTGCTTCACAAAAGCTATTTTTATCCTCAATTGGTTGCATCCCAATCTCGCTCAATCTTCATCAGCCTCCCCATCGGGACTCAAACCCGAATTGTGGTATAGCCTGGATACGTTAGCCATCACGCCAGACTGCCACTGGACAGACGTGAAATTTAAGGAAGGCCAGACCTTTGTCACATCAACTTTCTGTAATAGGGATTGTTGATTAAGCAAAATTGTATTTTCTATTACAATCGATTACGTTTCTCATTTTCGTTTTATGGAAGGAAGGATATATGCAAATCAATGGAAATGTGAGTCATGTTCATATAATTGCAATAAAATTCAATAACCACTCCAGCGCTAATTGTAAGGCTAGAGATTGAATATAGATCTTATATAGAAACTAATGATGGTCTGGAAACCTAGTCAAAGATACATGTTTTAGCTGCTTTAATTTCGTTCAAAGTATGTGATGGTGAGATTAGTATGCTGATCATATAGAGGTCTTGGATGAATTCACTCTATCATATTTTGTTTTATTATTGCTGAGTTATTCCGGCTGCTGTATTCCTTGTGAAGACCTTCTTCGAGTTTGGAGAAAACCCGTCAAGTCTCTGTCTTTTATTCCAATTTTAAGATAGCTTTATAAGTGAGGCTCCTCTTTAAATGACTTTAACCATGAAGCCTAACGGGTTCATAACTAACAACTTAAGAAATCCGCCAAAAATTAATTGTATTCAAATGTAGAATTGTTTAGTAGATGTATTTGCTTTTGTATCTATGCCTACCTAAATTTAGGCATGTGCGTATACATGTGAATACAAGTGTACAGGCGTGCGTGCGCGTATGCAGGTACAAAGCCCCATTGCTGATTTCTAACAGTTACACCAGTGTGAAATCTGGCCTAGGTTGCCAAGATGGTGCATCTTTTAGTTTAAAAACACATTTTACGATTGTCTTATACTGAACGCATGTCCCATTTTAGTCACAAGCTCTTTGTGCAAAGCCAGATGTGTATAAAGTGTGACTTTGCTTCGAGCAAGAGGCAGAAGCTTAAGTTTGTGTAACCAAACAATGAGTAACGCATATTTCACTTTTGGCGCTACGTTTTCTGAATATACAAAAGTTGATGTAGATAGATCTTGTGTAGTTATCCTTTTGGCAATTAATTACATGTAAATAATTGGGTTTTTCTAGGGATCCTTAGTTCAACCCAGAATATATTGTTAGATACATGAAGGATTATTTTGATATTTGGCTTATATAAATGGCTTATTTAACCAATAATAAAATAATAGTTGTCATACAAAAGTAAAAGTTCCCTGCCTCTTAAAGATATTTTCATAATTAAGAAATTATTATAATGAATAGGGCTTTTTACGAGAGAAGGGTATATGATGGATTTAGTCTAAATGTTTCCTCCACCCATTATCACAAATCAGAGATTACAACTTCAAAATCAATATTAATCTTATGTATGAGGATTGAAAATCAGTAGAATTGGAAGGAGTTAGATATGCATAATTAGTTATTGCTGATTAATAATTACTACCTTATCTACTAACTAACGTCAGCTTAATAAGTAATACAATTAAGGAAAGTGACTACATTAGACGATGAAGTGAGCCTGGACATTTTCTCTCCTGTATTTTCTTCATTCCTAATTTATCTAAAGATGAGCTAACTTGTAACTAATGCAATTACCTGGGAAATTTTAACATTTTATTAAATTACGCCTGTTTTCACAATAAAGTCTCACTCCATCCTAGTCAGAATGCTATAAAATAATGTGGTAATGTTATTGAGACCTTCCGATTTGTTTCCATAGGGAGTAGTTAGGCTTAAAAATGTCCTATAATCAAGAGTGACAGAAACTGCTCAAGGGGTTAAATTGCCTCGATTATGCTTAAATATTCATTCTTGGCGTCAATCCTGGAATCCAATCGTCATTAGACGAGTTAAGCTTAAAACCGTGTCATTAAACGGCAAAGAACATGTTTCAATTTCCAGAATTGACTATGAATTTAAAGACTTTCATGTTTCTAAAATTTTTGAAAATGGCTTTGCGCAACCACATTTAGATACTTCACACCAGCATGTCTGCACATGATCCTGAAGCATTCGTAGTGAAACATCTAAAGGAAGTTTTGCCCGTTTTTTTTCTAATCCCCTAATACGAATATATTAAAACGACAAGGAATAAAGTCTAGTCAAATGCAAATTTAAACTGAAGCTATTGCATTAAGGAATCTAGAATAGTTGGTAATAGTTTAGTAGTAGTCTGCGCAGCCTGGTAATAAATGAAAAAAATTGAGATCTACATTATGCTTTGCATTTAGGCCTCGGAATTGATTAATAAAGGGAAAGTTTAATAAAGTATGGAAAAAGCTTCAATTGGTCCTATGATTCATAGAGAATTTCAAGCAGTCCGAATAGTGTATGTGGAAAAAAGACGTTCAAGGAACTTGATTTTACAAAACAATTCTGATATATTATATATACATTATTTCCGGATTACTGTGTGTATTTGTACTAATATCATAAGATACCATTGTTATGGTGACCTCTATTGCGCGCGAATAGGCATGATGAATAGATTCGTAATACCACACTGAGACGGAAAGTGCTTCTCTGTGCTGGGCAACCGAAAATCCACCAATTAATATAGATTTTAGAAGTAGAATTCGACTATTGACGTCATTAATTATTATGAGAGCATCTGGCTGAATAGTTATTTAGGCCGAAATGTTTTTTTCTGGACACTAATCCTCTTTTGGCCTAAAGGAAATAATACCGCCTTGCTAAAGGAAAACCTCTTGGACGGAGATTGGTTAATAAGTAATAGGTAACCTCAAACCTCTGCTCAAAGCTCAGCCTTGCCTTAGCGCTTAGTGAACTGATAAAGAAGAGCATGACAAAAATTAGTTTCAAGATATTCTTATGCTTCCCCTAGTCTTACAGACAAGTATGAACCATTTGCAAGATCTAGCTATTATGGGATTGTATACTCATGTGATCGCTCTTATGTTGATGAGCTCAATGGCTGCATTTCACGTAGATCAGCTGGACAAAGGAATGCTTGTAGGCAATTACGAGCCCAATAATTCGAAGTGGCTGTTTAACTGATGCAAAATGTATGCGAGAGAGGAGAATTTCAAACCGAGTTGACATCTATTCATGATACATCTCCTGCTTAGCATAAGGTAAGGAGAGCAATCGAAGTGGCAGAGTAGGAAATATCCTGAGTGTATACAGAAATGAGTGACTAGAGCAAGTCACATAAAAACTAGTGACAGATTGATGCAGGAAAAAAAGAATGCGCTACCGGCAAAAGAAGGCCGCTCAATTTCTAGGCTTAATGATGGTTCTAACCATATTCCAATTTCTTAGACTAATCACCTCAAACATACGTAAGTTTAAAATTATGTCGCCATAGTTATGCGTTTCCTTGTGCCATTGACCCTTGACTAGTGTTGCCTCTTATCATAATTACTCCTAGTTAGGCCTAGAAGTGGTATGATCTCATATTTGCAACTTATTTGTTTTGTCAGAGAGGCCTAGATGAGCACACATTGTAAGGAGTCTTATGCCATAGTAACCGTGACAATTGCCACTATACCAAGTATACGTTGCGATGCTAGAAAGTATCACAAGGACTATGTCAGAGAACCCCTTATATGGTGTGCTCGTCTAAATCGGCTTGACTATGAGTCTGAGTTGCTAAAGCGAGGACAGATCAATTATGTACAACGAAGGGAGATCGCCACACCATCTTCTCACCTTTCAGTAAACAGAATTATGGCAGTTGTCTCGGTTTTGGTTCATAAGGTCAAATCCACCTTTAAATTAGCCTTAATGGCTTATTCTTAGTTAAATAAGAATACAATTCTCAATGAAATTTTGCCTTCAAATAGAGGCAAAATGTTCAGTTTAACATCATCAAGCAGCAATCGTTATATATGAGATGTATTTATTATATGTCGTTTTAGGGTGCGAAGACCGGGTGGGTTAATCTTTCTCAAAATGATAAAAGTGGGCCTTGTGCTTCCATTGAATTTCATATAGACTTGCCTCGCGAAGGTATTCGCATCTGGGCATGACTGCAGGTTCGACCTCGCCTCTCATCAGCACCCTCAACGGGACTCAAACCCTTGTAGAATCTCAACTGACAATAAAAAAACCTAATTATAAACAAAAATCAACTGCTATGTTTAGAAGTTTCAACTAAATAGAATATAAAATATTTTAATAGTTTATCTAAACACCGTCCTCATCTTGTTTTGTTTAAGGTGATAAGGAAATGGTAATTTAATTTTCCACAATGATAAGAGTAGGCCTTAAATTTACTTTACGTTAAACGAAATGGGGTGAATATAGCTCTTATATCATATGTAAAGATAGTCTAGAGAAGTTACTTATCAAACGAAGAATACTTCATAATTGTGTATATAAGGCTTCGTCGATATAATATTGTTACATTAGGATATATAAGAGAAAAATCAAACCAATAAATCATAAAAGGAAGAAAGATTTTAAAGTTTAAATCAGAATGTTAAAGTATAAATAAAATTGATAATGATAGAAATTACTCTATAATGTTAATTCTGATATCTTCTATAAAGTGAGTATAAAAGCTGAACAATGTACAATTTTTTAATGATTAAAATTTACTATATCTTCTTGTTTACTTTTAAGATGGTATCCATTATGTAAACTTGATTAACTTTAACAGAACAGGAATAAAATATATATATATATGGATATTTGTAATTTGTCCGATTATCATATCTAACAAGGTAACAAAGAAAAAAAATTATTTATTTATTTTATAATTGTAAAAGAGGATAAAGACTCAGCTATCGAATTCAAAATATTCCGAATTTTTGGAATGTTCTCAAAATGGATATTTAAAAATCAAAGTTCTACGATTATTTAACTAAATCTTGACTCATAAAATAATTCTGTCATGTTGCTGATCTCCATAGAAGAATAAAGTTCATCTCTTGCTAGATAGACTCAATATTTTTCCTATCTGGGTCAGATACAAGCTGATTTGCCTGATGTAAATAAAATATGCTTTGTATTTGCTGTTGATGCTAAAAAACTAAAGGAAGGCAATTCCTGAACCTGCCGCAATGATTTGCATTCCATACAATTTATAAAATCAATTTACGCTTAAAATTTCAATAGCTTATTTTTAGGTGCAGCAATGTTGTCTAGCATATGGTGTTAGACACAGGATTATAAAATCTATTTAATGTAGCCTGAAACCAAATAGTTTTCTCTAAAGTACTATTAGAAGCATATGATCCCATGCATATTTCTGCTCAAACATAATTCTATTAAGATGCTGCCTTTACTTTTGGACATTTTAGCTAAAATAGTATTCATTCACAACCGTTATTAGTGGATCCTTCATTTAATTTCTAAAGGATGAATGGAATCCATCTCTAGGTATAAGGGTAAATTCATAATATTTTATTCAAAAGCTTGGGTATGAAGAGCAAACAAAAGAGGAATTTCAATTTAAATTGTTATCCGATATTCCAAACAAAGGCTTAGTAAAATATTCATTCTCTTTATCCAGATGCATCCTGAAATATTAACCAAATGTACATAAGGGGATGCAGATGGTAATCCTAAACATAAAAATCACATTCTGTCAAAATGTTGCAGTTTTATAGAGCCAATCCTTTAGTACATACATGCCCTTTATTTCGATTAACTCAAATTCGATCGTTTCTATTCTCGGGAACTAATAGCAAGTTTAAATAAAACTACATTCTACAAGGATTCCTTTTAAAAGATCCCCTTATAATTTTGCTACCTAACCCTAATCACAAGAAAATCTGGTAAAGATTAATGGTGATACAAATTTCTCTTATCAACTCTAGTCCAATTATAAGATGTTAATTGGGCGATACTTACCAGCCTTACAAGATACTGCTACTCTGTAGACTTATACATTTTTGACGTAATGGCTCTTACGACTCGGTTTCATATTCGCCTTGAGATGATAATAAGTCACAGTCGAGGATAAATTGTAGGTGAGCCCAATTCAGAAAGCATTTATAGTAACATAGTAAAGTGAATTTTTATTGCATTGTGATGCCTTAAGATTAGTTAACTGTGAAAAATTCATATAAGCATAATTCCTCAATCAAATTGGTTAAGGATGAAAATTTATTATATGATTAAAGGTACATTTTACATTTTATTGTATTCATTCGCATGCATGAAGCAGTTACCCATATTAGCTGTGATATGTAAAGATATACTTAAACACAAATGCAACGCACACACAGTCAAGATGAAGTAGAACACAAGCGTTTGCAATGCAAAACGTAGTTAAAATTAGAAATATATTTAAGTCATTTTAGATGCATATAATTGCAGTTATTCTACAATCATAAAATATCCTAGATATGAAGACCAAGATGGTGTGGCCTCCGGGTATGGACAAAATTTCCTTTCGATTTATAGAAGTTGGTTGGTATCGTTGTCGCAACTTGGTCTTGTTGTCATGGCGACTTAATAGAACGCACTTCATCCGAAGTCCTCTGCCATAGTAGTTATCATAAGTCCCACCATCAATGGAGAAAAATCCCTGTCTTATGATGGGAATTATGGTAACTACTATGGCAGAGGACTTTGGACTAGGTGCGTCCTAATAAGTCCCCCTGACAACAAGATCTATTTGCGACAACGAGGTCATCCAATTTCTATAAAATATCCTATTTTACGATACAAATTTAACTAAAATCGCATAACAATCTCGTAAAGTTGGGCAATATTTGGATTCAGTTAAGCTGCTGCGTCAATAATCATTAGGTTGGCACAGCACCCAACCACATTAAGCACAGGCATATCTAGTTTACATTTGATTAAAGTGGCGATCAATTAAATAACCAAGACACTCTTTTATATGCTGGATATACTTAATGCTCAAATGAATGGAGCACAAGTAAGAATTGTTTCCAGTGAGCACCCATTATTTAGAAAATGAGGAATTCCCAATACATTACTTGCCAGTGTCACTTCTTACAATCACATAGTTGGCTATCAGACGAAACATTTTGAGGGCACGCTGGTATTTTTATATTTTTATCGTAAATTAGTAGATTTTCGCAACTATCAATAAATCAGATATATGAGTTGTATATACACAATTTCGTGTAAAGTGATGAAGGACTGGTAGTTGAATATTCCCATGATGATATGAGTAGAGCTGACATATTCATTGAATTTCAAATAGCCTTGCTTTCTCAAAAGGAATTCTCATCCAGGGTGGGAAAGCAAGACTATGTAAAATTTAATGGAAACGTCAGCTCTAAACATATCATTAAGGGAAAAACCTTAAACGAAATAGAGTCAATTCAACTCATATATTTTCATATTTCACTGCCAAGATGGTGAAATCTCTAATGGACATCCTTTATACCAGCACGACAATATGCCTAAATTTCAATGGACTGTGCGTAGCATAGCCTAAAGCTCCACATTAATTTCGATTAAAATGATGACAATACTACTTTGCCTGGTACCATTCCGTTGTATGCAGCAAGCAAGAGGCTGCGGAGCTTTCAAATTTGCGTAATAGAAAAAGATTATCTGCTGTTGGTAATACGTTCATCATTTGGTTTACTTCCAAATACTAGTATACATATGAAAATGCACAAATTACTTTCTAGTATGAAAGTTTTCTGGGACAGACGGCCATTCATTTAGCAGAATAAGTGGATCGCAAACAATTTTAAGAGATTCTTACTCATCCTAGAAATAGCTGCTTGAGCAAAACGCTTAAATCAGAAATTATATCATAATAAGCTCAATTCATGTGGTTTGTAGCTGCCGCTTAGTATCAGCAAAGCGTCTATATCTTCTATGAGCGCTTTATATATTTAACTAGGCTGTTGAATTCTTGTTAAGTTGTCAAGTGAAAAGACTTGGCTTAATCGCATGTTAAATGTGCCTTTAGGGCATATCACTAAGTAAAATATTAGGACAATTCCTTGCTTTAGTTGGCATTTATATGCATATTATAGGCTTGGAGTTTTGGTATTTTGTCCCTCTGAGCGTATGTCTGAATTTGGCTAAGTGGTGTCAGTACGAGGAACGACATAGATTTAGTCTCGCTCCTTCATCTTAACCCATATAATGATACTTGAGACAAATTTATTTTTTAATTCCTTCCTGCCTATCTATTTGAATTTTAACCGAAAAAAATTAACACTCAAACAATTCGACCCAATTGCAATGACTTATTAAAAGCGGAATAGAGGCAAAGGCGTGAATCGTATTCCCACGGTCGCGAGCTAGTAACAGCAGACTAAACAGATATTAATGGATTTTTGAGCCACTTTGCGTTCTCCGATTTTAAGTATATGATTTTATGATAAATATTCTTTAGGAAGATGGCAAGAGATGATGAATAAATATTAGCATCCTCGCTCATCCCCTTACCAGTGAAAAAAACATATAATTAAATTGTCATTTTTCAATTGCCAGAATCGTGACTTCTCAAATTAGCTAATGCAACTTGTTTTATTGTATTCATCTCATTACTGTACTATCTGGTCGATAACTGTTTCACACAGAAGATGGAATGCAATTTGAATCTAGCTATCATGGAGGAGGATAGTTTTGACATAAACGATTGATAAAAAGAAATCTAAGCATTGCTGGGTTCGGCCTCATTCAGGACAAAGTGCAATCTCAACTTTGCACCGTCAGCGAGAGCGAAAGTGAGAGCTCGGACTCAAATAAATCAAGCCTCTCCATATTGGCTGACTTTTTCATTTCCGAAATAAGTATTATTACTAGACTATTGGTAGGTTAATGAAGGACTGATAGTGAATTTTCCCACAATAAGAGAAGTAGGCTTTGCGATGCCATTGAATTTCATTTATAATTACTTCCAAAAGGTATCCTTATCCATGCATGAATGGAATGCAGTTTCTATCTCGCTTAGGTCTCACCAACATCCCCAGCTAGAATCGGACTTTGGTGGTGCAGCGTATAGTTTCGACACACCACTCGAGATCTGATTCCCGTTGTGGGAAAATTAACTATCAGCCCTTAAACACCTTAAGCGGCCAAGACTGGCTAGAGCTATTGTGAGATGTATTCACTCAATTTCGCTTAAGGGGACTGGCAGTTGAATTTTCCAACAATTCTATGGGAAGAAATGAAGTCACAATTCAACTTCACATAGTCCTGCTTTCCCAAGAGGCATTCTCATCGAGGCTAGGACTAATTACACTTTCGACTCCGCATAGGTCTCAGCAGCATCCCAGCGGGACTCAAACGCGGGGTCTGATAGAACAATGTATAATTTCTCGAACCATTAACCACAACGCCATACTGTCATGAGTTTCCTTGACTCGCAGGACAGATGTGAATTTCAGGGAAGGCCAAACATTTTCCCATATCACATTCTGTGGTGGGATTGCCGATAAGGCAAAGTAGCGGTTGCTATAGCAATCGACTAAATTATTTATTTTCAGCTTACAGGCAGGTTTTTGAGACTAAGAGTAGATCATATATAAGAGACGGATTCACCATATCTTGTTTAAGATGATAAGGGAACTGGTAAATAAATTCCCCCAAAATACTATCAGCAGACCCTACATTTCCTATTAATTTCACATATTCCTGCTATTTGACCCAAGGGCACTATTGGCATGATTTGAGTCTTGCTAGGTTGTTGATGAAACATAGGCGAGTTTGCAATTGCAGTTGCCTACCGTCTGAATGAGAATACCTTTTAGGAAAGCAAGGCAATGTGACATTAAATGGAAACATAGGCTCTACTCATATCACTGGGGAAAATGTAAATACCCGTCCCCTTATCACCTTAAACGGAATTGGGTGAATATGTCTCGAAAGCCTATTTATATGAACAAAAAATAAAGCTTTTGAATTTTTGTGCTTGATCCATTGTGTGTTGCCGTAGCCAGTAGTGACGATGTAAAGAATATCAAAGTACCATTTGAACTAATCATAAGAGAGCCAAGTTAAGTTGTTGGTGCTCAACTTGAGCATAAACCAAACATACTAAGAGGATTAAGGACCAGAAATATTCAAGTTGAAAAACAAACAGGTAAGAATGCTACTCTCAGCCGAGCAGAACAGGTTGCAGAAGAAAACATAGCAGAACCAATGATGTATGAGATAATTTGTTTTAATAATTATCCATTGGAGAATTTCTGGATGAGCAACTGTAATCTATAAGTCAATTGGCCAGTTGTGACAACCGATAGTTGCTGCAGAAATTGCCGAAGTTGATGTAGCATACGTTGCACCTAATGCTTGGAATATCTAAACTTTAATGGAATTCTTCCTGGTGGTCAACTAGGTTTCTTGGGGAATAGGGGTGCTGATATGGCGCAAACCCATAAAGCACCAGAGAGAGGATACAGACAGGACGATTTAGGTGAAAATATCTCGGGTATCAGAAGCTAAGGATTTTCGAATGAAAAAATGTGCCGCCCCATTCCGAGTAAAATGTTTTAAAGTGTGATAATAGAATTTTTCAACCATAATATTGGTATTTATGGAGAAAAACTGAGTTGCTAAGAATTCCTTAATAGGCTGCTGCTGGAGTAACCTTCACTTCGTTTGAAGAGACCTATTCTAACGAAATGAAAGGTACTCTAACATAACGTTGGTAGACCATACAATCTGACCGACTTTCTTCAAGACTCGCCTCCCAGAATGTATACTTGCCCAAGAGAGACTGCGGCTTTTACGTTGCCCTGGCATGATCAACATCCCCGAAGGAATCTGAAACACTGCTTCGTGGATTGTAGTGATAGCAACACGAGTTTAAATGGAGCACAGATCAGCTTTGTCTTTCCGAGCAAGCCAGACCTCCCTTACGTCAAATGTACGACAGGACTATGAATGCTCGAGGCATTTATTTGTCATTGCAATCTA
>CAAALY010000155.1:0-11879 GCA_900617795.1 Protopolystoma xenopodis
GGTATAGTGTGGTGTGCTCCTTTGAACGACATGACACCTTCACACTCCAACCGTGGTTCTACCTCCACTTTCATCCTTCTGCAGGGAATGTTGATCAGTCTTCTTTATTATTATGCAGTGCTCTTTCATAGTCTTATCCCAGTCTCTATCTTGCTCCGTAAAATCCGTCTGTTCTACCCCTTGTTCACCCATTTCACTCGACTCCTGCCACCACATCTATCCTACCCGAGGCGTTATTCGCCCTCACCTGCCTCTGGGTGACTAATTTGAGGCTCAAGCCTCTGAGTAAGTGTGATGGTCACCCCTTTGCTACATGTACCACGTCTCTGGTACAACATACCTACCGTCAGCCAACTAGTTCCGGTCCCCGCTGTCTCTATCCTGTCTCTATTCCTAATACCAAGTCTATGACTTCCTATGCTCCATTCTCTTGTATTCCAACCTACAAATGTTGTGGTACTGCTTGCTTTGATTAGGCTCAATGTTGAACCACAACGTTTGTGGGTTTGCACACAAGAGACTAGGGCATGAAAACTCATAGACTTCGTATCATAGATAGAAAGAGGATAGAAGCAGTGGAAACTAGAGCTTGTTGGCTAACAATAGTCGTGACTTAAGGATCACGTCTCTGATAAAACACAAATAGCTCTAGTCTCCACCGCGTCTTTTTTGTTTCTATCGATAATACCATGTCTATCACTTCCTATCTCCTAGTCTATTGTGTGGCAACCCACAAATGTTGCGGTTCTACTTGTTTTGATTAGGCTCACAGAAGACGTCTCCTCTTTGCTTCCGATTGTTCCTTTCTCGTCCCCTTGCGATCTCTTTTCCTAAAATTAAGGAGGTTATCTTGTTGCAGTCGTCTTCCTTTTGCTAATCCTGCTGTTGCATGGTCTTCTCCGAGTTTGTTTAGGCAATATGCAAAGTTTTCGCTTTATCCTACCTTCTTCAAGTCTCTTGTTAATTAGATATCTCTCGGTCAGTATTTTGATGGCCTTTCGTATCTTGCGTTTTCTCGTATTTTCACCACATGCAGCCAACCTTTCGGTCGATTTCCAGTCGATTTCGTGCCCCGTTCGTGCAATGTTTTCCACTATTTTGGATCTTTTCGTATCCATGTTCCTGCAGAGTATTCGATGTTGCTTGATTCTTAGACCAATTTTTCTTCCTGTTTCACCAATATACTTCTGCTCACAGTTGCCGCATTTGATGCGATAAACTCCCGAGCAATCAGGTTTGTCCGTTTTCTCGTGCTGCGTCGGCAGACTGGTGAAAAGTGTTTTCTTATCCCTTGTTATCCGCCTGATATTACATTTCCTTTGTAACGGTAGCAATTGATGGCTCAGTTATGATGAGGGCAGGCAAACCCACTTTTGGTTGGCATTCTGATTCCTGATCTGATTTTCAGAAAATCCAAGTTGAAGTCGAAATAGAATGGAAATCGACCGTAAGGTTGGCTACATATGATGAAAATACGAGAAAACGCAAGATCCGACCACACAAAAGGTCACACCATCTTGGTCTTCATACCTTCGCAAAATCTGAGAGTTCATTGATCAATCATCTAAGCGTTTACATGAGTAATCTGGTGATAAAAATTTCTACATAACCCATTTATGCCTATTACGATTGGAATAACCAAATAAGCTTGTGCCCCATCTCAAGTTCGGCTTGAAGCTTATTAGTGGCAATCTAATGGTGAAATAGGAATGATGGTCAGCTATGAGCACGCTTGTCGAGACAGATAAAAGCTCAGTACAAAAACAGTAGTCACTCTAGGTCATTTATGGTATTAAAAACCGATAGTAAATTTTTCCACAATATGATTGGGCCTCATGATTGCATTGAGGTTCACTTAGTCTTGCCTCTCCAGGGTGGATTAAAATGATGACTTCGCCTGGGTTTTATCAGAACATCCAACGGAAATCGAACCCGGGTAGTGTAGAGTTTATTTTTTACATGTCACTACTACGCCACAATGCCAAGAGTGCCAATGGGTTACAGGACAAATGTGACTTTCAAGGGGGTATTGGAAAGACCCAGGCGAGATCAAAACTGCAGTGCAGACAGGATAAAAAAACCTTCTGGAAGGCGAGAAGGCTAGGTGAACTTGAATAGTGTCGTACGTTCTATTCCTATCATCCTGGCAAAACTGACAGTCGTTCATCACTTTATTCGACCTAGGGTGACCAGAGTTATTATTCAAGATTTATTGATAATTTCGGAAGCCTATTCAGCACATCTACCCTGGAAACAAAGGAGAACTGTGTTAGCTCAAACGTCCTGGTAAGACCAAACCAGAGTGAACCATGAGGAATTCGAGGTTGTTTTGTGATAACAGAGATCTAAAAATATGTTCACCTCACATCCTTCCACGAGAAAATAGAATTTAGGCCGAACCCGCTAGAGATAACTTGGTGAAAGAGCGAATTGTGTTTTATACCTTAAGGCTTCGTTTCCAAGACTAGACTTGCCACTAATAACTTCAAACCCCTTATTTCATTTTTAATGCAATATCTTACAACAGTTACAAACCTGAGGATCAAAAGGTCAGTACAAGCCTAAACACTAGAACTTTTAAACCATGATTTTCCTTATGAATATCACTCGTTTCAGATCTAAAATCACACCTCAATTATACCGTACATTAGCAGCTTTAATATTCTGATCACCGCCCCAAAGTTCAGCTGTCCTCACTAAAGCGAACAAGTCAAACTTTGGTCAGAATTTCGCGTAGTCGGCTAATATCCTCAGGGATCCAGTGGCAAAATCTGTAAGCTGACTCAAGCTTTCAACAAGCTAGCTTCATTACAGCTTACACAGTGAACCATAATAATAATTATTATTACTTACATCGAAAATAATTGTTTTTTTAGATACCTTGGATAATTATATTCCACCTTCTGAGATTTAGTAGGTTTTTGGCAATCGGAGAACATACAGAAAGTAGTAAAATAAATTATCTCGACAACAGGTGAACTACTACTAAAACTTCCACATTTACGGTCTGGGTGCCCCAACCCATGCTTAATATATGTGAGTTGTGTTCGTTCTATTTCATGTAAAGTGATGAACGACTGGTAGTTGAATTTTCCAACAATGATACGAGTAGAGCTGATATTTTCCATTGAATTTCACATGGCCTTACTGTTCCAAGAGGTGTCCTCATCCATGGTGAACTGAAGTTTTGACCCCGCACAGGGTCTGGTCAAAACCCCAAGCGTGAGTCAAACCATAACAATGCAGCGTGTAATCTCGACACGTTTACCAGTACGCTACATTTCTACGAGTGACCTTGGGTTACACATCGACAAGCCCAGCTTCTTATCTAATTAGGTCAAATACTGAAACTGAAACTAGACGTTATCTGCGTCTGCTCACGTACTCTATATGCATCCACCCATTTAACGCCCTGATACTTGGTATGGCATCACTAATATTATTGGAGGAAGATTTAACTACCAGTTCTTCACCACCTCGAACTTTGCAACCTTGACGATCCCACTACAAAAGTGTGATAGATCAAAGGCCCAACCTTCCTTGAAATTCACGTCTGTCCAATGACACACAGGAATTCATGGCAGTGCGGCGTAGTGATTAATTTTCAGGGACATACCCTGCACTATCAGGGTTCGGGTTCAACTGAGGGTCATGATGAGACTCAGACGAAGTCGAAACTTCAGTCCAGTCTGGATGATACTACCTTATGGGAAGCAAGGCTGTATGGAATTAAATGAAAACGTAAGGCCTACTCATATCATTGTGGGAAAATTCAACTAGCAGTCCCTCATTTCCTTAGACCAAGTCGGGTGGTAAAACTCAGATCACCAAAACCTCATGGAACTTAGGTTAATACACATTTTTATCTCTTTCCCACCAAGCGCTCTGAGGTAGCATTTAAAAGCTAATCGGCAAGTGGCTGGTATACTCAGAATGATTTAGATTTCTTATTCCACTCAAATTCATCAAACTTTAAATTGTGAAGATATGTTTACCTTTCTAACGAGTATGTTAGCCAGAGTAAGATCCCCGTGGACCAAGTTATTCGCATGCAACCTGGCCAGCATGCGGCCGATAGCAGTGGCCAGACTGCACATAAGCCGATCAACTCTGCTGACTGCCTCTGTCCACGAGGAGTCGGGCTCATTTGCGGCCATGTTAAGTGTCTCCGAGTTGGGTTCCCGAGCCAGACTAGTAGACACGTCCTCTGTCTCTCCCTGACCAGTCGTCTTGCCTGTACTGCTAGCCTGGCCGGTCATCTCGACGGCTGATCCGACTGCTGCTATGACGACCGGATGGGTTTTCCGAATCAGACGATTCAGCTGACCGAGCAGCAGTTCAGCAACAGTTAGTGAACCTTCACCGACGTGACCAAGCCAGAGTTGTCGCCTGTGTAGGTCGACATGGAGTACTGGGGGGACGTCGAGCCCAATTTGTCGGGCGGCAAGCAAGAGGCGAGCCTCGGTGCGTAGTCTACCTCGCGTCAGTTCAGCGTCGAGCTGAGGGTGACGGTAGGTCTTGACGAAGCGCTCCTTCACGATGCAGAGACGTGGCCCATAAGGTGGTCTGTTGCTCGAGGCTTGTCCATCCCCGCGGGAGGTGCTTGCAGGAAACAAATTGGCCAAATAGATGCGTGCCTCAGCGCCCTGTTTAAAAAGGCTGCCGGGAGGCTGGATCTCAACCAGGCTACCAGTCAGCAACTTACCAGAGTCGAGGGAGCGATTTTTTGCCTCCTCAGACTGCTCAAGTGAAAAAAGACAAGGACGGAACAAAATGACGAGGGTGATGATTATTTGGATCTTGTGGTTTTAGTGGTGAATGAGATTGCTATAAGAAAGAGAACTTGGCCGAACATCTGCGAAAAAGGTATTAGGTTATATGACCTAGTCAGCATCTAAAGGATGGAAGATGTAAAGAAGGCCGAAGTTGGAAGAGTGAGGTGAAGTTTATGATTTGACTGTGAAGAAGTTGTAGCTATCTGTTCTCTAATATGATGAAATACGTGTAATCGTAAATGTATCATGTCATTCTGTGTGAGACAGCAAGGGCCTTATAAATCTATGTAAGCACAATCACATCCAGGAAGAAAAATGATAGATAAGAAAAAGGAAGCAACCAATTACGAGGGGAGAGCGATATTGAATGAAATTTATGTAGATGGAAAATAACTTAATGGTTCAGATGTGAAGACGCAGTAAAGAGAATTAAATCCAACTACAACCGCAGACCTTTCAAAGAGAAACATGAAAACCAGATTTTGGCCCTTATATGAAATTGGCTGGCCATCGAAAGAACATAATCAAAGTGACTAATGAAAACGTTTTATGGGAAATATGCAATGCGGATGAGTGAATACAAAGTTCAACCACATAATATACTCAAGAATAGTTGGATTAAAACGGAGCTCTACAATGTGGCCCAAACATATAGTCATGTCCAAATAGTTTCAGAGCGGTGTAAAATGACGAAACCTATAAGCCAAGATAATAAAAAAGTGTACTACTATTTAAAAGCTCTTGAAGAATTTACTGCTTTCATCCGATGTTCCAGTCTTATCTTCCAAATTAACCAGATTACAGGAAATACTGACCAAAAGTGCCGTACGGACCCCAATTTTTTCATGCAAATATACAAGCGAACGCCAAGCATGAAAGGCTAGATGGTGTAGTCAACCTAGTTGTTCATTGCGAAATGATCTCCAAAGCACAAAATCAGAGTAAAAACGATGTTCAGTCTGGATTAGCTCTAGGCTTCTTCCGGCAATAGGCCTAAATTTCGGCCAATGAACTCTCTTAACAGGGGACTGCAGAAGTGGGACTGCTGCATTAAGCAGCGAAACAGAATCGAAAAAGGACAGTGAAGCAGATTAGTTCTTACTCTCCAGTTATCAGCTTGCCTGAGGCAAATCCGGCAAACACGTGTATAGAAAGGTATTAATGGAGAATACCTGACTAGAGAACCAACAAATTAGACTGCACTAAGAGTATGAAAGGGATATACCGCCACATGATTATCTTTAACATGTCAGAAAAATGGTCAAGTCATTAAGAAAGGCGCCCAAAAATATCAAGAAACATTAAACGGCGATGTATTTAATGCTTTTTATGTTGAGTAGAAAAGGTTGATATGTAGGTCGTCAGGCCGAGCCGGGGCGGTCCGTCTTGCTTAAAAGATATGGAATGGGAGGGAGCGGAAAAGACTATCCATCAAATGCCCAACCAATTTTTACTGAAACAAAGCGATGCAAAAGCTAGGCTGTGCATCTGTACCGAAAAAATGAGCATCCCACCCACAGCACTGGCCTAATTATGGTATATGACAGGGATTCAGGAATTTGAAAGAAAAATTCAAGTGAGTAAGCCTTCCTTACGAGATGTGAACTTCGCCAAATTCTGACAGGGCTGATCTCCAAGCACCTCAGCCTCTTTGTGAGAATCTGTGCACGTATTTATCATGCGTATAATTCTTAAAGGACAGGAAAAAACATCCTTTCCGTATAATCATCTATCAGTGTGAATGGAGTGAATCTGAATGGCAGGAATATGCGTGAATGGACTTCGGACCGTTGAGTGGACATTAGAATTCATGACCAAACCTGAGGTAGTGGCATGCAACTCTATCCTACCATAAGAATCTTAAATTAAAATTCTGGCGTAGTACAGCAAAGGCCTGAGCCGTTAGTATTTTAATGTTGTCCATTTTAGTTGTTGACCTGGGTAACCAAAATTGAATACTATGCAAATTTCAGGGCAATAGCTTTCAGAAAAAGAGGGAAAAATTCAATTTGTAGATTAGATAAACTTATATATGAAGGCTAAATACCGAATCTTCGTCCTGTGAAAAGTGACTATAGTGTTGTAGGAAGCATAGTGATTTGGGAAGAGGTACTAACCTCTTGACTAAACTTTTAAGTTCTAAAAGGCTGACGAGTATAAAAATAAGGTATTGATAAGATTAATACCTCAACAATTAGGAGTAACAAATTACGGAATAAAATGGGGCTGTCTAAATAAAATGTGAAGCATATTTAGGAGGGGTCGAAAAATCAACGTCTAACCCTAAAAGACCAGAACAAATAATAAGCCACCAGAAAATGACAAACTACAAATTGTAGATAACAGCCATTCATCGCATTTAACACAAGGCTGCTACAACATCGAAGAGCTTGGCATAGGTAGAAGCACATATAAGTCGAATGATGCCCTTAAAATATAATCCTACCTAGCACGCAAGGATAATAAATTGGTCAGGCAGAAAATTTTACCATCTAGTGTGAACAGGTGCATTGATTTAGCAAGAATTATGGTCCTCTCAGGCCACACGATATGATGGTGAATTTTGCTACACTGACTTGAGTAGGCCTCACAAGCCATAGAAGTTCGCTTAGCCATGCTTTCCAAAAAGTATTCTCGTAAAGTCTGGACTCCAGATTCTACCCCTCCTGGGTCTAATTAGCACAGCCAACGGAAATAGAACTCGGATAGAGGAGCATATATCTTACAACGATGTTGTACAGCCATGGACGCCAATGGATAACAGAGTAAACGGGAATTTGAAAGCAAGCATCACTTACAGTCTATAAACCCACTACTTATAAATATAAGTAGCATAATGGATTGTAACAGCAAAATGTAAGGACTTATTTACGCAAATCCGTACTTCCAAATAATCTTCCGCCTTGCATTGAAGCCGATTGACAAGTCCCTTTCACCCGTCATTTCATTAAAAATGAAGAGTACAAAAAAATGAATTTAATAAGGGATCCCTCCAACCCTTGATCTATCTTGTACAAGAGGCGGCGTGCCTTGAAAGTCGCGTTTGCTCTGGGATTCATTGGAGGTCTTGGCAACATGGCTTAGTAAAAATATCGGAAATATAGACGATATGAAGAGCAAGATGTTGGGGCCTCTGGCATGGTCTCAGTCTCCTTTCGATTTATAGAAGTCGGTTGATTCGTTATCACAACTTGGTCTTGTTGTCAGAGGGACTTAGTAGAACGCACCTAGTTCGAAGTCATCTGCCATAGTAGTTGTCATGATTCCCAGCATCTGACAGTGGCCTTGGTACATTCTCAAACGTTTCACCGGCATCATCAGTGAGTTTTGCCATTCTCTGCACCAAGCTGCCAACTCGTCAGAGACAAGTAAAGTAAATACCTCGACAAACATTCTGCCGAAAATGGTTACACTATCACTACTCTTTCTGTCCTGGCCTATCTATCTACTCTTTAACCTCTTATCCCACTGTCGCCCTATCACACATTCTGACTTGTTTACATTCCAATAGTTAAAATGCGTGCCCTTTTGTGGCAAATATAATTTGACCTCATCATAATCACCATTTACCCCGACGCCCTCTCTCTTGATCGGCTGATACGACTCGAACCTCCAATTCGGATCCCCTCATTGTCTAGTATATCCGTTTCTTCTCTTTATGGTTGACCGATTTCACTCGGTTCTAGTCAGTGTGCATGTCACTACAGGCGTTATTTCTCAAGGTCCTAGAAGCATGTACACTGCAGCTTCACAGAGCAGAGCGTCTAAGCTCTGATTGCCATGCTTGCAGATATCAGGCCTTCCCTTCACGGGTCCTCTCCTTGATTAAACCCATGTTATCTGAGCAAACTGTGGGCGCGACATCTCAAGTGGATTTCAGATATATTAGTTCAGAAAGAAGTTCTATGCTGTGATAAAACTTAATTTCCGTTCCTATCACAATTACAGCCTAAAGATAGGAATAATGAGGAGCATGATCATCCGAAGCCTAACGGATGTTGAGTTCTAGGACGAGGAGCTGGACAAATTGACTAGGATATCCCTCGGTAATGGTTACCCAATATAAGTGATAAAAAGAAACAAATGGGCCATGAAAAGACGATGAAGTGGATATGCCTACCTTCCTGCGAACGAACTCAGAAACTACGGCCAATATTGAGTAAATGAAATATTCAGGTAACCATGAAAGAAATATCAACATTTTTCACAAATCTATCGACGCTACATGAAAGGGTAGACAAATAAGATTGTTCAGGAGTTTACTGTATATCATGCGGCGCCTGCGGACATAAATATATTGGCGAAACAGAGAAAACACATGAATCAAGGAACATCAAAGGCTCTGCAGGAAAATGGATACCAAAAGATCAGAACTAGCGAAACACAACGCAGGGACTGAACACGAGATCAATTGGGAAGCAACAGAAAGAAGAGCCCTATACGGTGACAACATAAGGAAGCATAAGATAAGAGAGGCCAGTGACATCCTTGGGGAGAAAAATTAATCAACAGGAGATTGGAGGAATGTAGTTAGCGTTAAATTTGCCTACTGCCTAAGTAGGGGGCAGGGATTTTCGGCAATCAAGCGAAGACGTCGTCAGTGAGTGATGTCCGTTTCGAACTTTGGGGGCCTGGCAATCAGGGAGCTGGACAGACGGATAAGCAAACCGTCACGGAAATTCGGCGTTATGGCCAAAATGTACTAGAAATCCATTTGAGATGCCGCATGAGACCAGAGATAGGCGTCCACAATTTGCTCAGATAACATCGGTTTAATAAAGGAGAGGACCCGTGAAGGGAAGGCCTGATATCTACAAGCATGGCAATCAGAGCTTAGGCGCTCTGCTCAGTGAAGCGGCAGTGTACATGCTTCTAGAAATAGCGTCTGTAGTGAGATGCACACTGGGACTGGAACCGAGTGAAATAGGTCAACCAGAAAGATAAGGAACGGATCTACGAGACAATGAGGGGATCCGAATTGGAGGCCCGAGTCGTATCAGCCGATTTAAAGAGGGAGTCGGGGTAAATAGCAAGTGGAATGAGGCCACATTAGATTTGCCACAAATGGGTACGCATTTTAATGAGTGGAATGTAAACAAGTCAGAATTTGTGATAGGGCGGCAGTGGGATAAGAGCATAAAGAGTAAATATATAAACCAGGACAGAAAGATGAATGATAGTGTAACCGTTTTCGGCAGAACTTTTGTCGAGGGATTGACTTGACTTGTTTCTTTGATGAGTTCGTAGCTTGATGCGGAGAACGGCAAAACTCACCGAAAATGCCGGCGAAACGTTTGAGAATGTACCAAGTCCACAGTCTGATGCTGGGAATCATGATAACTACTATGGCAGAGGACTTTGGACTAGGTGCGTTCTATTAAGTCGCCCTGACAACAAGACCATGTTGCGACAACGAGGTTAACCAACTTCTATCGGAAATATACATTGCACTAGCCGATTTAGATTCCCATTTGGGGCATTGAGGAGACCCAAGCGAAGTCAAAACTGCAGTAAATCCTGGATTGGAATACCTTTTGAGAGGCAAACTAAGTGAAATTCAATGACATCGTGAGGTCTACCCATATAATTACGGGAAAAATAACCATAAGCCCTTCATAATCATATGCTCTCATTCAGGATCTACTGAGAATCTCGAGGCCTAGTGACATTCAGCTAAATTTAGGGAAAATAAACTGCTTAAATAAATCGATTTACAATTTTGCTTATCGTGGCGATCGTAAAACAGGTTTTCAAGTAACTGTAACTCGTTAGGAGGAAAATATAGCAAATATAAAAAGTATTCTTTGTGTTGGTTTGACTTTGTTTACACAACTTGGTCGCAGCATCAGGGAGACCTAGTGGAACATACCTAGTCGCGTGTCCTCTGCCATAGTATTCGTGATATTCAGAATTGGACCATTGGCTGGGTACAGTCCCAAACGTTTCGCCGGCATCGTCACTGAGAGGCACCAGCATAAGCACATAGTTACAACTTATTAAAGGGATAAGTGATAAGTTGTAACTCTGTACTTACGATGGCGCGTCTCACTGACGATGCCGGCTAAACGTTTGGGAATGTACCCAACCAATGGTCCAATGCTGGAAATCACGAATACTATGGCAGAGGATACGGGATTTGGTAAGTTCCACAAGGTATCACTGACGCCGCGACCAAGTCTAGAAAAAAGGTCGAAAAAACACTATGAAGCTAAAGGAGACTACGACCAAACAGAAGGCCACACAATCTTGGTCTTCTATCTAGCAAAAGGGTTATTATTTCACTAATTATTTTCAAGTTTACTCAACACAAGAATTCAGCATGGGCCAAGAATAACTTCAAAAATAGGCATGCGTCAAAATAACCCAATTAATTTATCAAGCACGTCAAGCGATTAACGACGAGTTGATAATTTGTTAAGAAATAAAAAATCAAGAATAAGTAAAAACTAAATATATTATAGAATTATCCATTCGACAATAATAATTAAGATAAAAATATCTTCACAGCCCTTAAAAGACACAGATAGCAAATGCACAGATAGTTTAGTTTCCTATATAGGTAGTTGCATAATTTTTTGAAATGTGCTGATTGGTATGAGAAATGTAATGAGATTATACCAACTTTCAGGTATTCCATTCCAAAGCTTTCATAAACTCGTCTTCTGTGAGATGTAACACTTTAGACGCCTCAATGAGCATCTGAAATATAAAAGAACCCTATTAACCACTGAGACAAAAATCCAGTTTTACAAAAGATTCAAAAATAGATGAGGCAAGGAAATAAGCATGAACTATGCTATCAATGCCTTATTTGGGATTACATAATAAGGAAGTTTTGTGGGAGCCTTAACGATATATTGGCATACCAGAGTAGTGCCTGTATCTGAGCTTAGTTTGAAGCTCTCAAATAAAATGAATGATAAAACAAGATCTGTTACTTCTTCTCTAAACTGAAATATCGAGATGCATAGATTTGCTTTCAGTTGTTACGCAAGTTTTTTAATTACTAATTTGTACTCTGTCCTAGACTTTGAAAAAAAAAGAAAAGAAGTAAAAATGAATATTACTTGGGTTTAAGGCATCGTTTAATCCTAATTTTAAGTG
>CAAALY010000156.1:0-11871 GCA_900617795.1 Protopolystoma xenopodis
AAAGTTCCTCAAATGTCCATTAAATGATATTTATAACATAAGGTCACTCTATAGCATATAGTTTGTGCAAATATTACTTAACCCTTACATGTAAAGCTAAACATTATCTCCATTTCTTCGAGTAAACACTTGATCTGAGACGAATTAGGTCAAATTTTAATACTTTATGCAAGCCAAACTTTTATCAAATACGCAATAATTAATTATAAACTTCCAAATAAGTACACTTAGCCTACTTGAGATCATACCAAAGCTTTTGTATAGGAAAGATTATTTTCTTAGGCATTTCGGTTCAATTACAAGCCTTATACTTATGGTTAGTAAGTAAAACTCATTGGTTGAGTGCATTTGTCTAAAAATATTTCTCTATAAAGTAGTCTTTCTAACCCAAAACCAATGAATATCTAACTAAAAAATAAAACGATTTCGGATTCACATAATAATTGGTAATCATATTGTATAAAATCGTACCTTAATCGGTATCAGTGTCGATAAAATTGTGCTCGACTAACTCAAATGTGAGCAAGAGTCTTTCATCTCATCTGGCAGGGATACTTGCTGAGAAATTATTTAGTACTGAGTATATCGTCTGGCATTTCGAATAGTCACGTAACATATATGCTGGCAAAATTTGTTAGCACCTTGTTTCTGATATCGTCTTAGTTTATCTACATGATAAGGCATTTTTAAATTGTTTTGGTTTGTGCCTACCTTCTTCAGCCTGGGCTATTACAGTTCAGTCTAATTATTTCAATATATTCCTGGCTTTATCACCCAAATAACAACATAATTTTCGCTCATTCTTTACTGATATTTCAAAAAACTTTTCTCCATTAACTCTCAAAATACAACCATTATAGTAAATTCTTAGACCTGCGTAGCCCAATTACCGCAAATTTCCTGCCTGAATTAGCTTTAACATGTCATGACGGCGACAGCAAAAACACACTAAAGCAAGTTAGCGACTGGCGAACTTCACGCATTTGCAACCTGAACTAGAGGTATTTGTGAATAAAAAGTTGTTAGTCCTTTTATTCATGTAAACTCCAAGTCCGTACAAAATCTGTCAGGGAACATTACAAGTTTCAAGAGCCTTTGCTGAGTCCTATTCTACACTTACACTAAGAGTCCATAACAATTTATGAGGAATATTGGCATAGTTTGCCAACGCTATTTTTCCATAGACAGGCAGGGATAAAATTCCTACCTAATGAATTTATTTATTCATTAATTGCCCAATAAAGAAATCCTTTCAAAGACTTGCTATCAAGCCTCTTCTTCATTTAAAAAGATAATGACAAAAAAGAATTAAAACTGTTTGATCCGATAGTCGCAAAGGAAATGACGGAATTTGTCTAGAAGAAAAATAATGCACCATAATGGACTAAATTTTAGATGCTGTAAGGATTTCGCCGCCTCTGTTTATCATAATGGTTAAATTTGAAGTTATGATATCATAGTATTGCTATTAAAGAGCATTAAGGCGAACACCAGGAACTAATAAAATACCAATTGTATTGCTTGTTGGAAGACTTTAGATGATACCTTCACATTGTAGACAACTTCGAATGGTATTGAAAAATGGGTACTTGCCAGCTGAATAACAGTGTGCAGATGTGAATGTAATGTTGAACGCTAGGTCCTTGTCTGAAATTATACAGCATAGCGTTGCTATTTTTGCCTTGTTGAAAGAGCTATAAAACTCCTTGGTGAAAATAACGATGATCTTTAGTCCTTTGAGCGAAAAGGAGCTGGCATAATGCCATAATAATCAAAGCAAAACAATCAAGATAATCTTAATACAAACTCAGGATTGAAATTCAACCGCTCTATTCAATATAGGTCAATTGAAGGTGCGCTGCAACGGGACTAAAATGATGTTCTCATATGGCGGAGAATGTGTGGGTTTTAGATATAAAGCTAATGCTTAAAAATGAAGGCAGACTTCAACCCTATGACTGGTAGAGACTAGCTTGCACTAAACTGATCTAAGCGTTATCACAAATAAATATCATCAAGCAATCAGACATTGTGACGAATTCGGAGTCTCAAGCAAACGAATTTTCTTAATGCAAGTATTCTACCAGTTATTTGCTTATCACATTTAAAAAGTAATAAATTTAGGAAATTCGGTGCACCTCAGCGATTTTTCAATTATTTCTTTTTGTTAGCAAAAGTAGAAATTGGCTGCATAACAGAGCAGTATGGGAAAGGGCACAAGTGTATTATGGAGATAGAACTATTGAGGCTCAACATTGAGGACATGCCAAAAGCAAAAGGTTTGTGGGTTTCAGCATCATTTTGCAGGAGAAAAGAAAATAATTAAAAATTTTTCCTATTGACTTGTATAAATCTTGATTTAATTTAGTAATTATGTTAATGTTTAGTAACTTTTCCTATATGAACGCAAGATTTATCCAGATCCCTACCTTGATATAATAAAAACATTTCCATAGTCCATAAGGTTTAGAAAATTACGTTAAATTTCTGGACAAGATATAGCTCAATAACTTAGAAATATTTATCTTATTTAGTTCGGGCTACCAACAAAATTACTTGATAAAATTAATCTTGGCTTCAAGCAAAACATTTTTTAATGGATCTTGAAATATAGTCACGATTGCATGTAAAATAAGGAAACCTAGGTAGCTTCAAATAGCTCAAGTAATATATATAAATTATCGTCTAGCTCAGTGATTCCCAAACTGTGCGCCCTGGGGAGCCGCGAAATATTGTAAAAGCTTTAATTTGAGAAAATATGCAGTGATTTACAGGCTCATCCATCATATTAATTATTAAATATTGATTTAATGTTGATAAAGTAAAAAAGTAATGAAGATACACGATTTTCATTTATTTTGACCTCTTACTTACGAATAGTCATAGTTAGGGTAGGGCGCCACGGAAAAATTTTAATTTAAAAAGGGCGCCGCGACTAGGAAAAGTTTGGGAATCACTGGTCTAGCTGAATTTAATAAGGATGAGATGAATACAGAAAACATTTGCGATAACTTAGCGGACGAGTTCTTTGTATTTTACAAGACTTTTCAAGGTCAATTGAGCATAAAATTCGAAAATCATTTTTAAAGAGTTTGCAAGGAACTTTATCTGCATGAAATCCATGAATAAATTGGAACATAAATCTCTCCATAATTAAGCACTATCATATCTTTATTCGACTACCATAAATTTATAAAATATATGAAGTAGAAACTAAATTTATTTCTTATTTTATCAGATCGATTTCACTCGTTCTCACTATTAAATTTAATAAAAAAAGCGAATGGTTCAAAAAAACCGCAAAACTAACCAGATATTTCAGGTTATTCTAAATCAGGTACACTTAGATTGCCTTAGATGCTAAACTGAGTGACATATTATTGGCGACAAAAACGAATTTTTGAATATGAATTGTATATGTCTTTATTCCACATTTAATCTTTAGAACTAAGCTGTACTTTCCATTTCAGTAAAACCAATTAATTCTCCAAGACGAGGGAAGTGAATACAGCGGAAGATACGCATGACAAATATTGAAGTTATATAGCTTTTTATGGCTAGTCACAAATAAATAAATTGGAAGATCAGTCAATTATTAATAATTAAACTAATATATGCTGTATTATTATAAAAAAATAAATAAAAGAGCATAACAAATAATTGTAAATAAAATAAAATTTTATTTTAGTAACATTATTTGCGATTCGAATAAAATACCCTCAATAAATTCAATACATCAATTTAATACTAATAAAACCTAGGTAAAAATATGGTTTATGTAATATATTTTTCTTTATTGATATTGTCTTCATATTGACTAGTAATAAGTAAGTCTGGGTAATATGATATCTCGATAAGTTCAGTAACGGATTCTTTGTGTAATATTGATTCATACTAAGGAGTGACTATGGATACTAAAGTTAGGAGCAATTTTTTGACTCAACCTGATGATGTATATATCTCTGGATATTTTAAATTTACTCTCCTCGAGGAAGGATTATTCTCTATATACATATGCCCTGTTGTTTGCAGTAGCTTCAGGCTATGTGATTGACGGTGTCGAGGAGAATGAAGTTTAAAAGGTCGCTTTGTGCTTCACTACATAATATTACATATAACTATGAGGATAGGAAACTTCTAAGTTAATATTTATCTTTTCTAGTCTACTGATAATTTACCGAGTGAAAAAGCCGTAGGGGTATAAACAATATTAGTATTGTTCTGATGAAAGGAATAAATTTCCACCTCATCGTCATCAAGAAACGAATGCTTATGATTAGTTGCTACTTTATTTTCCCGATTCTATACCCGGTAGCATATTTTTTATACCATCGAAAGCATAATGAGACGTGCCGTGTAAACCGGATTTATAATCTCGCATAGCTAATGACAGCGTCAACACTTAGAAGGTTAAGAATGATAAAGCACCTCAGTTGTGCTGGCTCTTAAAAATTAAGAATGAAATGAAATAGTTTCGATTGTCAGTAACTTCGCGGTTAGTGATAGATTCTAAACATGGATATTCTTACACCATTTAACTCCATTTATTTAGAAAATATTCACTTGTACTTTGCCTCCACATTTTAAGGTACTCATATAACATATTTTAAAGATTCTGGTAGCCAAGAATTTTGTTTAAAAGTAAGCACAGAGCTTGAAATCACAAGTTAGCTTAAATATCCCATTGTTCATTCCATAGGCCACAAGTTTTATGAGGAATTAATGATTCGCAATCCTCTCTCTGGCAGAGATTTGAAGAATGACATAGAATCAAACACTATTATCCATAAAAATATTATAATTCCTGGGATTTTATGCTGAAATCGTCTGGGTTAAAATATTGCCAAAAATAGCCTTAAGACGCTTTTTATATGCAATTATTTCTGAATGTACATCTTCATAGTTGACATCATCATTAACCTTTAAATAACCATCGTCACTCCACAGAATAACCACAACCTCTGGGCAGAAACTGTCGTAGGATGAAATAAAGTTCGTAATTTCGCAAGTTTTCTCCAACCAGTGAAATGTAAACCATCAAGAAAGTGCTCTTTACCAAAATGATTAGGCTTTCTAGGTACATAAATTAGGTGGTATTGATAATCTTTTGAAAAAAATCAGCTCTGATGTTACTGAGATAAATGCTTTAGGGTTGTCCTTCTTTGTTAGAGGACGGGGTAAATTAATACGCTTTTACGTTTCTATGAATATCAAGCTACCTAAAGGAATAAATATTGCAGTTAAGCTTTTTCACTATTCCCTTATCCTCTTTTTGTAGAATTCTTCATTCTTGCTTCAAATAATAAAAAAGTGTGTTAAAAATCCTTGACTCCGTTGGCGTCCAGAGATACCGGGACTCGAATTTTGGTTTCCTCGTTGAGTCCCTTACCAAAGTTATCAGACTCTGTGACAAAAGGGTACCTATAAATCAGGATATATATCAAATTCACTCATGGAGAGATATAAAGTTACAGTAGATTCATCTGAAAGCAGACCTACAAGGCCACATGATATCTGAGTTTCAGCAAAGAAGTAATCTTAAATGCAGAACAATCTCATCTTAGCTTATATTTTTAACCATTGCTTATGATCATACGAAATTTAGCCTTGATTTGAGATTGTTAAGTTCCAAAGCCCGGGCTAATTCAGACTTTTCATAGTAGAGTCCTGTCCATGCCATAAAACTCATCATTTAACATATTTCTTGCTTCTCGAGTCTGTATAGCATTGGTACTGAATTAAGCGATTAAGAGAACTCGAAATGAGTGAGATATTCAGCAAGAAAGTTGGCTGCAAACAAATTGTTCAACTCTGTGGGCAAGATAATGGTTAAGATCACAAAGCTTTTTCAAATCTCTGTCTATACTGATGTCATATTCTATCCATCTACTCTACTTCAATGGATAGATTGAAACCAATCTATAGCTGGTTCAGTGAAAGTTGCACATGCCTTGGGGCTGCCAATGCTTAGAGAGAATGAAAAGGATCCTTAAGTTTAGCGTAGGAGTGCAGGCCTACTACAAGAGAATTTAGCTTGAATGACATATTCCATTACTGGGATTGACTACATGTCATGAGGCATGTGTCTATCGTCTGATAAAATTCTGGCTAAAGCAAAAGTGAGGATAACTCATTCTGCTTTTTACTTTTCTTATAGCTTCTACTATACCCTCCTGTCCTTCATTCAATTTTGGCCTGGTGAAATGCATAACTTCAACTGACTAGCTAATTTTATTGACAGCTTGTGTTTGACATGTTCCAAAATATGTCATACTCGTCTTCAATTCGCTGCTGGGAAACGCTATTTTATCTTGAAATACGCTTCATAATAAAGTTTTTTGGAGGACATTTGAAGTGAAATCCATTTCTCTTAAGTTCGGAGGCAACTTTAATTTTAAGAGGCATAGGATGAAAGCGAATTTTTCTACAATAAAATGAGTAGACACCAAGATGCCATTGAATTTTACTCAGCCTTCCTCTCCAAAAGATATTCTCCTCCAAGCTTACTTGCCGCAATCTAAACGGGAATCGGACTCAGGTAATTCATAGCATAATTTCGACATGTTGCCAATACGTCACACTGTAACGAATGCCAGTTGGTCAAGGACATATCTTATTTTATAATGAGATTTTCATTGATGCAAGCAAGTAGTTGACATGCTTTGTTTGGTCCTTTTAAGAATGTATTAACTATGAGCATGGAAATATATGCGCATGCAGTTTTGGAGCGCTTAAAAAATACACTAGGGTCTAAAATGAAAATTTGTTTGATAGGCATTTTAGGACACATTGGGCCACTCAGTTATTTTAGAACCTGATTATTCTGCAAATTGTGTTTAAAGGAAGAGAAGACTTTATGCTTTAACTTATATTTCACCTCATTCGCAGCATTTCCTAAAGTTTTATTAAGCCCAAATCACAGGCGCCGAGCTAATTAAAAATGTAGAATTTCAAGAAGTTGATAATTTTTTCATATATTTCGTCTAAACAACATTGTTTATTAAAGAGTTACAAGAGTAAACGAAGTTGGGACCTCATCAAGATTATCTTTATACAGTAGAGCTAGAAATTTAATTAATCATGTTTCACTCACCGGCAATGAATTTAACAGAAAGCAGACTCTGGGAATAGTCTGGGAAAAGAATATTTGCCAGGAATTTGCAAATGTGATGACATCAACCGAGCGGGCTTCGAAATTCACGGATGGAAGTAAGTAATTATTAAAAGAAGTATTAAAATTTGTAGGAAAATGGACTAATTAACTATTTACTCTATTGCATATATGCATAGTAACAATCATGGTTATTTACTGGCTTACCATAATTATGAGGTGCTATGCATCAAATCAATTCGTAAGTTATAAATTTGTTATTAGGATGCTTAGCAAATTTATATTAAGTATAATATTTAGGCATAATTTTATATATATATATATATATAAATTAACAATTTAAATATATTTACAAAATATATCTATCTATTTCAATAAGATAATAACAATTAAAACTCATACAATAAAACATATTTTGAGACATTTTGTCAGAATATTGTAAGTGCTTTGAAACAAAAGTGATATGTATAGAAAGGTATGTTAATATACTTTCAAGTGGTCACTCCAAAGCAAGAATCAATGTTGATTTTAAGCACTAGTTTCCATAAGGCAATTAAAATTATATCTTATAATCTAAATTAATGATATTTTATCTCGTATAATTAAAGTTCTTGTCATCACAGGCTATAGAATGTCCACTAGTTGTATTTCACTCCATTTGGTCTAAATTTGAAATATAATATCTTAAATCAAGAACTTAGCTAGCCAAGGTCGCTTAATGTGAATATAGGAATGATGATTGAGATTTTCCCACAATGGAATGAGATGGCATTAGAAAGCTTTTGAATTTTACTCAGCTCTACCTTCCAAAATGTTATCACATTTAGAATAGGCCGAATTTTTTATCTCACCTTGGTCTTATCAGCGCCACAACAGGGTTTTACACCACGTCATAAGAACTGGGTCAACGTTACCCCTTCGAAATTTAACAGGCCAGACTTTACATTCAAGGCAAGCCAGGCCTCTCTTAAATAAAATTTATAGTTGGATTTCAGATTAGCCAAACGGGTAATCGGCATTATACTAAACAAAATTATTTATATTCTATGAATGGGCCTGAATAATTTCACTACTTCTTATATAGATTCTGCGCCATCTTATGTCGATAAAAATGATTTAATGGCTGATAATCGAGTTTTTCCCACATTAACATGAGTTGGCCTTAGGATTCCATTGAATTTCACCTAACCTTACCTCTCTCACCCCGTATGGATTGTCGCTTCCACCTCGCTTTGGTTTGATCTCCACATCAACACACAGTAATTTAGTCCTATTAAACTTCCTTCAAAATTTAATACTTATCTAAATGAGTAAATAATTAAAATGGGAAGCAATTGCAAAATAATTATTACAAGACTCTCGAATTTCATGTCTTTAACATAAATTCGTTTAGGTAAGTTGATTTAACTTGCTAGTTAGAACTGTCACAATTTCTATAAAAGAGATAGATATCTTACTGTCTCCGAAGGTGAGCTTCTTTCTCAATGCTCGTAGGGTGTTTGGGAAGACCCTCGTCTAATATTTATAAAGATTATTTATACTGAACTCATCAAGAAAGCTTACCTCAAAATGCTTGAGTGCAGAAGAGGCCGATGTATCCGAAGAAATTCTTCTAAACGAGTAGAATAAATGCTAGCGATTAAAAGATTGAATAATTATATTTTTATATATTTGCTACATAATAGTCGAGCTAATGACAATTAAAATAAATATATTCTTAATTTATGGTGTCCTTAAGTCAGTAAAATGCAGAAAAGATATGAAATTTTATAAATTTCTGTGTAACTTATTAAATTCTCGAATCAGACAATGAAAAAATACACAACTAATCTCGATTAAGGAAGATTGTGTACTACTATTTCAGTTTCAATGTGAAACCTTGTCAGATTAAATAGCAAAAATTGAATTGTAAACTACGTTTTCCCGTCAATGGGCCAAACGGCTTCTGACTTTGGGTTAGAAGTTATGCATTCATGCAGGGCTATTTAACTCAAAGATCTCACACTAAGTTTTTACATATTCGAGCCATAAATGAAGTGAAAAAATGATGATGAAATCCAAATCTCGTAAACATTTATAGCGATAGTAAAAACTAATACGGATTTTAACTGTTAATAATACTTTATAATTCATTGATTTCAATACTTATCAGTGTCTATCGTTGTAGAGCTAAATTTTTTTTCGTATTAGTCCTTAATTATTAGTCAATATCACCAGATGACTAGAGCGAACTACTTTCAGCCTGATGCTTGAGTTTCTCGGGACGTTCAAACTGAGGCAGTACTTGAGACACTCACTATGGTTCCAATTAAAATTTGCTCAGCTTTCGTCTGTTATATGTTAAACAGCACCAGAGTTGGAATGCATTCATATAGCATCTTCAAGCAAACGAATATATATATATATATTTGATTAATTAACGTTCATGTCAAACTGTTACTGCACTACTATGTACTAGTTTGTGTGTTTGTGCTTGCATGCACATACGAATACCGACCAGCAGACCAATCTGAATCCGCCGTTGTCTTCGAATGAGATCTACCTACGAAACTTGTCATCCCACAAAATGCAAGTCGCTTCAATACTTCTATTTAATTATTTGATCTAGGTTGACTGTACACACAAATTGAAAACTTAATTCATAATGCAAATGTTATGTTATTTTTAAAAACTTTCTTGCATTAGAAAAAACGCTTACGCTTTCGTAGTCCATAACAAGGAGAGAATATATACATTAAAATTGATGGTTTGTACCAGAAAATAGTATAGAGAAAATTATGTTATATCCTTATTAAATAATTTACAAGCAATCAGAGGCTGTAGCAATAGCAATTAATTGAATATTGTACGTATCTTGCAGGAATCTGGCAAGCTTTCACTTTTGCTAAGAGAACAGATAACTAAACTTTTATTGAATTATTATATACTGTAAATGTCTGTTTACATATTCCCTAATCCTACATGGTCCTGAGCAATGTTATTTTGAGCTGTTATGCCTAATTAATACAATTTGTTACCTTTATTTATTCTAGGCTAGTTTATGACATATCGAATCTGCCTAAAAGGTAAAATCTTTATAACGTCCTCATTATTCCTGCAGAAATAAAGTGTCTCTTCTTGAATTCTCTGATTAATATTGTGTAGATTTGGTCCTTCTGTAGATGAGGAGAAGTAACTCGTACAAATATCAAGTTCCTGGTCGTGTGGAGTAATTTTACTCTGCCGTAAATTAAATTCAGTTTGTTGACTTTCATTATTTTAACTATCTTTTATTTATTGTGTTCATTTGTTTTAATTAAAAATTATTTAAAGCCCAATATTGTATCCTAATTGAGGAGCATGCTAGCCTTGGCACCTAGTTGTAAATTCCGATGTTATATGGTTAGGATTTTGGCCGATTATGTACTTTTATAGAAAGTCGGCTCCGTTAAAGCTTAGCCCTCCTAATAAAATGTTCAATTGATTAAATAAAATAACGGAATTAACTTCATTTTAGGTGGCTAGCTTTTCTATAATTCTTTTTATATACAAAAAATTTTGCAAGTGCCAAATTTGGCCAGCGTTAAATGAATTATGTAACAGGTTTATGCAAATAGCCGTGCCATAAAAAAGTATTCAGAGCCGTTTGCTGACATTATATATAGCAACAAATTAAGATTTCATTGAAAAAAGTAATTAATTCCAGATATATACTCAGTTTTTTTATTAAATCATTATATTAATCTATTTGCCTACTTGTTTATTTAGGATTGTTTTGCTCAAACAAATCACGACACCAGGCCTTATTAGTAAAAGTGATGTATTCACTATTTTTCTTAAGGCGATGAAAGACTTATAGTTAAATTTTCATAAAATGATATGCTTAGACCTTAGACTTCTATTGAATTTCATATATAAACCATGACAGTGCAGCGTATAATCTCTACATGTTCACCTCTTGGCACTGCCATGTAGTGGTGAACGTGTTGATATTATACGCTGCAGTGTCATGGCTCGAGTCCGGCTGGGGGTGTTGATAATACCTAGGCGAAGTTGAAACTGCAGTCCCCTCCTGCCTGGATGAGAACACTTTTAGGGAAAACAAGGCTATATGAAATTTTATGGAAACATAAGGTCTACTCATATCATTATGTGAACATTTGACTACCAGGCCTTCATCGCTTTGAACTAAATAGGGTGAACACACTTAATATATATGATCTATTAGTAGCATTAAGCCTTACTTACAAACTATAAGTCATAGGTAAATGTAATAATTCAGCAAAGTATGAGGTCTAATTTCGTGGCTATTATGAATGCATAGAAAATTAATAAATAATTCTGAAATCCTATCGACGTTTAGGTCTAAATAGGCAGCACTAAGCAACAATATATAAGGGAAAACTAAAAATCATATGGTAGATATTAAGACCAAGATGGAGGGACTTCTTTTTAAACGCAGTCTCTTTTAGCTTTACAGTCTTGATTTGACTTTGTCTTAGCAACTGGTCAGGGTACCAGAAAGACCTGGTGGAAAGCACCTAATCATGCGTCCTATGCCATAGTATTCGTGAAGTCCAGCATCGGACCATTGATTTGGTAAATTGCCAGACATTTCGCCGGCATCTTCAGTCAGAGACGCGACCGTTAGCACAGAGTTACAACTTATCAAAGTAATGCATCAGCAAGAAGCTGAAAAGTGCTGAAAATGTGGCACTATTTACCTCAAAACGGATAAGTAGAATTCAACCAAAATGTACATATTTCACCACATTGGAGCA
>CAAALY010000157.1:0-11866 GCA_900617795.1 Protopolystoma xenopodis
GTTAATGGGGTTATTGACCCAGTAAGCCACCAAAATGTTTAAGGCAATGACAAAATTATGTTTATTTTGAATAACGAAATATGCTTAGCCATAGTAGGAATTTAGCCACTCCTTGTTGCACAAGGTGATTTAAGTACTGATAGTTTTCCTACAATACGATCAGTAAGTTTAATGATACCTTTGAATTTCACTTAGTCTTGCCTCCCAAAGGCTTACCTTATCAAAGGTGGACTATCGTTTCAACCATCCCTGGATCCCCTTCGCAACATGAATGGGATTTAATATTGGATTTTGAGTATCATGGAGACTCTATCACTTAATTAAACTTCCTGTAATGAATTTAATATATGTTTCATCATGTGCAGATAAATTTTGTTTTCTTTGTTGCTTGCTGTCAGAGATTCGAAAAGAGAGAGGCAAGTTTAAAAGAAATATTGCCAATAATGCAAGGAGATATAGGTCCAAGAAATGACTTGATATATCTAAGGCTTCAATAATCCTAGGGGCAAAAAATCAGAAATCCGCTGCTATTTTAAGTGCCGAACTAGGTTTAATTTGTGCCGAGTAGGGGGAAGCTTAACATTGGTAACAATCAGTACCTTTATAAAATAGAGATTTGTGGACGTTCTCTTCAAGTTGCCATTGTACACCTTAACCCATGACTTTTATATATCCCATCTATCGGTAATCGTGACGCGCAAATTTGCACGGAAGGTTAAATAATTGGAAATAGACGAGGTGCTCACATTTTTGCCATTTCATTCATGGAATGTATTTACTTAAACTAATGTCATCTTTCGGGAAATATGAACATCCTGTGCAAGGCCATCTACTAGTCACATGAAAAAATACAATATTGACTTGATTATCTGGATTGAAATTATCCATAACTCGCCAAAAAAAATCGCTTAACGATGAAGTGCAATGAAGAAAAAAATTCAACTATTTGGACATTCCATATCACAAGCTAACTTCAAAGAATGATTTAACAACTCGTTCTGATTTTTGTTAATTTTGGATGAATTTAATTAATGAGATCTGAACTATCTAGAGTTGTTGTTAGTTGCAAACTATGATAAGCAAATATAGTCTAATACTTAACTTATTAATCATTATCATAGGGATCAGAGTCACCTCTTTATGCATGATAAAAGAGCTAAAATTATTGGCTTTATGACTCCTAGTCGGCTAGCTTGCAGTCCTTATTCAATAAAGTGAGCAAAAACCTGATGAATGATACAGCTAGGCCAATATAACAAAATGTATTCACCATCAATGTGGGAAAATTCCACTACCAGTCGTTCATCACCTTAAACGAAATAGGGTGAATACATCTCGTATTACTGATTTACTGGTAGTCTCGAAACTCTAGTTACATACGAAAAACAATATAGTGGAAACAGAATAATAGAGTGAAAACAACTATCAACTCATTAGGACGAGATAAAAGAAATCTGTGCCCCTTTTGTTCCGATTATAAATATTGTAAAATAAATTATTGTCATAGAAAGCCACAATGAAGCAACAATTGATTATACAACTGAATGGAGGGGCTTTATGTATTCGAATTTAATGAACCTTTCTATCTGCTTTCTCGAATTTAAATTGGGAGAAGGTTAGCATCAGAAAACAGGAAAGACTTGTGAGGCTTACTTCATAAATGACCTATGGCTTGAGCCGAGTCAATTTTTGAGTTTTAAAGTGATCTTATTATTCACTTGGTTCAACGAAATGTTCTTGCTGAAAGGTTTCTTACGAGCAGTGTTTAAAGGAGATAATGAACGTAAAACATCATCCTTCATCTCAACTTGGTTGATGGACTAAAAAAAATGCGCAACTAGAGCAAATATATGACAAATATAAATTTGGAGGAAGAAGTTTTATAACAAATTAGAGTCCATAAGTGAAGCTGGTCTGCACGGTAAGCTATTGTACTCTTATGGGTAGATAGGAAATAAGCCAGTGTAAAAAGAATATTCGAAGCCATACCTTACACAAATTTGTAACAGAATATTCCTTATTACCAAACAAAAAGAGGGCCCAAAATGAGCTGACTCGACTTAATGCTCACTTTCGTGAAGGCCTCAATGGGTTTTAACAAAAATTAATATTATAATGTTTTTTATTTACTGGCTATTCTAATATGACGCTAGTAAACTTGGATGGTGATGGTAATTTTGACGATATATAGCAGATATAAAAAGAAGCTGATTATTTTGCAAGGGTCGGACGCAAGCTATGCTCATTAGTCTACTTAAAATCGTTTGAGAATGTAAGCCAGCTCAAACTGTCCTGACTTGTTATGTAAAGATAAAACATAAGTAAAGAAATTGACCTCATGAATTCCTTAAGTTAAGGGTGCTTTAAATTTCTCGCTATAAGGATGGTTTCCTCTTGTTTCATTCGACAAGGTTAGAATTATTTTCTAACTGATGACCTGGTTCGTTATGAATGTTTTCTTATTGCCAGACGATTAGGATGGGACGGAAATGAAGCGAGTGCATAGTTTAAAGGGACAAAGATACCAAGTCTGTCGTTGAGGGCAAGAATGAGATCGATATACCAAGCTGTATTAACAGAACTGATCATTTACTTAACCATATTCTTGTCAAAGACAAAGAGAGCCCAAATCAATTGAATCGAAATATTCTAAGAAAGTTGCTTCCTGTATGGATAAACCATTTTATAAAGTTGAGTGCCTGATAAGAATAGTAAAACCATCATCTCGACTAGCCTAAATTTCGCATAAAGACAACGGATAGCCAGGCTATTCTTTTAAGAGTCAAATACCCTAGCGTTTATGCTATTAGTACTGTAAATTTATTGTAATTTTTTAAATTATAGGCGAGAAATTCATTAAAGAAATTTGCATTTACCTGCAGAGGTTGAGTAACTCAAGCTATCCTCAATCTTCTGGTCTGAGCTATCTTTAGTGATATAGCAGCTAAGATTCACTTTGTATACAAATACTAAAACTGTATTTACATGCCTCGCCTTAAATAACCTTGCCGAATTAATTTCATTTCGCGGAAAGATGTATAATCAAAAGATGCACAGGTCGATCACACCATAAGATGAGAGTATTTCACTTAGTCTGCTTGTAATTTATTGTGAAGTTCCAAAGACATGATTCTTCGGTTCTGGAGAAAACATACCCATCTTTTGTCATGCCCTCAGATACTTTTAACAAATGAATCTAACATCCTTAGCAAGGACTTTGCTGTTCCTCTACTAGTTGGCGATTGAGGAAATGGACCTCACCAAAACAAGGATGATAGCATGACCAAACTATTTGGCAGTAACTTCAGTCGTATAATTGATTAGAGATTTCTGTGAAAGTAGGAATAAAGTAAGGATTGAGAATTTTTCGGTGCTCCAGTTACCTTCAAACTACCATTTATACTCGAAAAGAAGGCATTAAAGCAAAATTAAGACATAATAAATGGTAATAAAATTTGGGTTTCGAGGAATCTCTCGTTTCATAATTGTTGAGCTTACTTCCATTTTGAGTGAGTGTTGGGTGAAGATATTCAAAGGTCGATTCCACCAGAAGACGACGACGGATTTCTCTTGACTAGCTATCGATTGGCTTTACTGGAACATTGTCGCTGACGCTGTTTCCGAGGTAATCTCCTTCGATTCTGGTGAAAAGGTGCTAAGCTTTCGTTCGTCATATGACGAACATATACTTCATTAGGGTTGGCAGTAAAAGTGTAATCAAGTAATAATTGTTTAGCAGACAATTGGCCAAAGGATCACCTTCACTTGATTCTTTGACGGGTTGTAGTGTGGTGCCAAGACTAGCACCGGCGAAACGTCTGGGAATGTACCACGTCCACGGTCCAACGCTGGGAATTACCGTGCATAATATGGGCTATGGACTAGGTGCATTCCTCTAAGTCTTCCTACCAATGTGGCCAAGTTGCTAAAACAAGGTCAAGCAACTTCTAGGCAACGAAAGGAGACTAAGACTATACAAAAGGCCACACCATCTTGGTCTTCATACCTTTGAATAACTATTTGGATCTACTTTACGCCTAGTCTCATTGGTTCATATTTGCCAACCTTGTACTCTCAAACTTCAGTGTAATTATGGTTTGAGATAAAGTTCAGAATGAAGTCGTTATATACTGGTTTTCTGTAAAGAGCAAGTGCAGTTCATCACCTTGCTTGATAACTTAAATATTTGAATATAATAACTTAATATTGCTCTCTAATTAAATTGTAACCTAACTATTACCATCCCACAGATCATGTCAAAAGAAGACATTCTCTTAACTATTCCTGCCATGATTTCAAATTTCATAATAATCATTTGATTATATAACTAACAATTTCGGGGTCAGTACAACTTCCATTATTATCGATGTCTCAAATCCTACCCAAATTGAAGTTAAAGAAAATCTCACTTCAAGTTCTATTGTTGGTTCAAAAAAACACTATAAAGAGGGAGATAGGTGCCACTTATGGATAGGTTAAACAGAATTAAGAATTAAGCATTGCTTATACTAAGGCCTTCACAATTTCTTGCTACCTCTCCCCAATACAAACTTTAAGTAAAGTATCCCACATATGATCTAAAATCCAGACCTAGGGAATCATTTAATGTAAGTGTAAGCTGGAGAGGAATTGAGAAGTGGAAAATTAATTCACTTCTTCAAAGGGGCGCTAGGGCGCCTTCAGCTTATGGCCTTCCACAGATATACAAGAATAGAGTTCGTTTAACTTTAATAAATAATAATAATAATAATATTAATAATAAGGGAAGTGTACTGCATAGGATTTCACGATTCTTATGCAAATAATTAAGGAAAGTGGCTGAGTAGTTGGCATTTTTTTAAGAATTCTATTGCTTCTTTAATTTGGTAAATCAGCGGAGTAATAGAGAAGGAGACCTTGTGGTGAGTTTCGATGTGATATCAATGCATACCGACATCCCAGTTCAGAAGGCTATTGGTGCACTAGCACTCAGCCTGGATGAGCACCCAGATATTATTAAGGGAGCAAATCTGGACAGTCTAAATCTGAAAACTACTTAATCTACCCATGAGTAACACATACTCCGCTGTCAACACTAATTTTTATCAACAGGTGCAATGCTTGGCAATGGTATCTTGTTTGGCTTACATTTTAGGGAATAATTACATTTCAGATATGAAGGAACGCTTCATACAAGAGGTAAGACTGACACCAAAACTGTAAGATATATGGATGACTATGTAAATGTCAAGAATCGGAAACAACGTCAATAAGAATGTTCCAGTAAAGCTAATTTGCAGCTGGTAGGGAGGAATCCGCCGTCGTATTTTGGTGTGATCAGCCTTCGAATCTCTTTACCAAATACTTTAACTCGAAATAGAAGTTAGTTCAGCAATTAGTGTGCTTAAGCTAAACGGTTGGCAACATATGGGAATTTCAAAACTAAGTCGAATATTTTAGAGCCTTCAGACATATTTAAAACAGCTAACACCTTGTATAAAAGGAATGGATGCGGGAATCACTTTCGGCTATCGGATAGACTTAGGGATGGGACTAGGAGGAACGATAGAAAAAGATAAAAACGCTGGATGAGACTCAAATCTGGTTATGGCTCTCACATTTAACTCGACCTATGAGCACTGCATCCATATATCACACGCGCAAAGGAACATAATAAAATACATTAACATGGCTGGACAAAGGTAACACCACCAGATCAATACTATTACTACCCCCTAAGGTAACTTATCTTTTGGGCTACTCAATTGATAGGTACCGTCCACATAGGATGAAAAATGCAAGCCTCTACTCAAGAGAAGAGAGGATCTACTCTGAAGTAATCCTAAAAATAATTATAAATCTACTTTGCTATGCCAGCCTATACTTAATTTATTACATGCTTTCGTGTTTCCTAAGTTCGTAGCAGTTATTTTGATACCCGGCAACTAATTTTTCTTAATATTCTATTGATAAGACCATCTGCCCTTTTATGCAATCAAATAAAAGCAACCTGACTAGATACCTGAGAAAGATTTGGCTTGCTCATTCCTTTGGTTTTAATCAGTTGCATCAAATTTTAACCAATTAATTTAAGCCTAATTTTTTACCAAATGTCACGAGAATTTATCTAGTTCCATATTATAACAAGCAGGTATAAACCTGAATACCTATCAAATATACAATACAAAAGTATAAGTCGATAGACGAATTACCAACGATAAAGTGAAAGGAAGGCTTATTACGGCAATATAAGTTAATTGGTACAAATATTATAAAGGGCCCATTTTCCAGAATAGATGATGTTTCGATATTTAAGTACCCGGATGGCTCAGACTAAGGCGTTTTGATTAAGAAACATCCTATAAAATGCTAATAAACTTAAGAATAGGCGTTAACTTTTTGTTTGTGCAGAAATGAGTTATAGCTCTGAAGGTGTCAGTAATATGACGGACAAAAAGTTCTGCTCGTTGTCTTTCGAAATAAGAAAGAATGTCTCGTGGACTGCTTAAACCTGAACGTTGTAATAAAGCCTAAGGGCTGCAGAATAACGGGAATCATCTGTCATCTTATGGCAAGACAGACTTATGGATTTTTTCATCATACACGTTCATACGAAATAAAAGTCTCCACAATTACTGTTTAATAAATTAAAGAAGGGGAGGAGTCAATAAGGCTGCCTATAGCTACTTGAGAGCCTTAATCTAAGGAGAAGACGTTAATAACTGACTACTTAATCTAGTTGTAGTAATATACAGAGTCTCTTTTATACCAACTATCTACTAGGAACATGAAAATAAAGAACATCTCAGCCGGTGAAAGTGATCCAACTCAGTTGAATAAAATTAAGGCAAAAGATTTAGATAGAATATGAAATAAAAGAGAAAACATCGAAGTTTGAAGACACTAAATAGGAGCAGGGCCGTAGTGGAAAGCAGTTCACCTTTGCTTGTCGGGCGGAGAGACCACTATAAACTCACTAACAATTAACAGTATGCAGATTTACGAAGAAAAGAGACTTCAATATACACTCTGTTATCCTATTTAATTATATGCATGAGGACTATCTATCAGCGCCAGCCCAATCTTCTGAGTATAGTTAGTGCAAAGGCTTAACCATTTGGGCCTAAACCAAATTATATGAGGCACGAGTGATAAAAGGTAGGCCTTATGGAGCTAAGGTGAAACAGAAATTTGTCATATGGGGAGCAGGAGAGGGCTGGTAATCAAGATGGAAGAAAAGCAATGGAAGCATGCTCCACAGAGAGAGATACATTCAGATAAATATGGTAGATAGGTCTAATTGTATGATGGAACTAATAAATTAGATACCCCTTTGCAAAATGAAGTATCACTGATAAACCAAGGCCTAAAAAAGAGACACATGGATACATGGAAGAAGCATTGAAAGTATCTAATAGATCGCAGTCAATCGAGCTGATGCAGTAAAGAGTTGCCCTTTGACGTTTCTCAATGACATTATTAATTATACTGTCGAAAAGAGTATAAAGCTCTACATTGTGAACCATTAGATGCCGAGAGATGACGGGGTGACACCGCAACGGGTTTAGTACTGTATTCGAATTCTAACAGACAATAAATTTGCGGGAAGAAGGTCAAACCATGTTAGAGAATATGCATTACGCGTAAACTTAGCATAGTATGCTTATATCAATATGCGGGTTAGGCTGAACTGTAAATACTTTATCATAAAAACGCTCAATTCATCACAACGTCGAACTTGAACTCAAAAGTAAACTCGTAAAATTAAAAAATAATACGATATTGCAAATGCAAAGACCCAGTCTTAAATAAATATGGACCGAGGGAAAGAGTTGACAAAGGGACCAAGCCAGAAATCTAAAATGTATAGAAGCTGTAAAGGTATGAACATGAATTAATAATGCATGCTCATAGCGGCTGTTTCATTAAATTACCAGTCACTGGTAAAAGTGACAATAAGCTTGTCAGATCGAACATAATATGAGATAGACTCAACTCTTTGTGATACTAGCCATTATGGTTTTAAATTAAGCCCGCATATCAGCTGAGATACAACGTAGCTTATTAATTGAGAATATAATGGAGAATATTTATGCTAAGAGTAGGTGAAATCAGACATGAAAAAGCCAAAATTGCGAGGGGCATCCATGTATGGAAAGTGATCGCAATAAAAGTTACAGTGTTAACAAATATATAATAGAGGAGTACTTTTAAAAATTTCTGACAGCGAAAGTCGCGAACTAGCATTTGGCAATTGTATTTCAAAGATAACTTGAATGTAATAAGCAACTTATTCGATTTAAAGGAAAAGGTCTAATAATGAATATACACTTTAGTACTATGGCCTAATAACGGGCTATTAAAAGCTGATAGGTGACAAGAACAATCTAGCCGGGAGGCCGGTTTATAATGGCTCCGGATGGAGAAGTATAAGTGTCGAAAGCAGAGCATAATTTATGGAAGGTCAAATGAATTTCTGCCTTGACAACATACATGGAAATAAAGGAACAGCATAAGTATATATTGTAAGCATACTTAAACAAGTCATTTGAGTCTGCAAGCATGTTACTTGATATAATAATGTGATGCATTTGCTCCATCACAGGTGTGGTCGAATCCAATTCATTTTGGATGGCATCACCTGTCACAGCCTTTACATTTTCTTAACTTATATTAGTTTGTACAGCAGAACTTGCCGAGTCATAGAACAAATTGAATAGTTAACCTAATGATGGCATAAACTATTTCATAATTTAATTCATAAAATATTCTTATAAACAGAACTACTTCTTATTGATACCTTCCCAAAAAGGTCAAATTAAGACTGGCGTTTACTTGCATAATAAAAAACAATGGCAAAATACTAAGTGCATACCACATCTAGAGTAGTAGCTTCCAAAACGTCGGCATATCGCTTTGCGTCGAAATGCTCACCACAAAGCACGTTTTCGCGTAGACTGGCAGATAGAATCCAGGCTATTTGAGGACTATAAGCGATGGGTGAAGTCCGCCTTACTGATCCGCTAAGTATCGGTAACTCGCCCAATATAGCATGAAGCAAAGAAGACTGCAACAAAAAAAGACTGAATTTAATTAGAAGCAAAGAGTGCGGGTAATAAAACCTTCGGTTTAACTAGAATAAGTCACCATCTGATTTTGACTCTGCACTTCAAAGAGTGATAGGTAACATATCTAAACATCATAACGAAAAAGCATCTGACAAATTCACTATACTTATAGATAAATTAATGAAAAGATCTTCCTAAATAATGTTACTCTGTGACTTAGGTACATTATTTCATAAGGCTCAAGAGCCATTTGCTATCGTTATTTGCTTGTTTACTATAGGAAAGTGAACAACAGATATAGAAGCTGTTCGAAAAACTCAGCATCAACGGTCAACCGAACTCACTTCTTTTGTCAAGCCAACAAGCATTATTATGGCAAGAAAAAGTAGCACCCAGAGATCAGCCTATATTTGTAATCATTTGAAAACCAAGACAAACGCTTCTAGTTTTATTCTGACTTATTTTATTTTTCCCTGACGATTCAATTTTCAAATTTTAAGTTGTACCTATATGTTTACGAAAGGCTCTTCTAAAAAAGCATTACAAGTGGTCAGATTACTCACTAGAAGCTTATAGTGTAAAGCAACAGTAAAAATGCGACGGCATGGAATATTACAGCTCCTAGATATTAAATATATTTTATACAGTTATACTACATTTTCAAAGATCATTATTAGTTGCAGACGGTTAAGTAGAGGGTGAAAAAATATAAATTGATAAAATTATCTTGAAATCGAGTCTTGCGGCCGATTGTCTGGCGTTCACCGGACTGACTAAATAGTTGTCTAAAATTAATTGAAAAATCTTTGATCCAACAATTAATTTTAAAGTAGTTTGTGAATTAATAGAACCCGCTTAGCTCCAAAAGTCCTGTCTCTTGTAGCCCAGTTTACCACAGGAGCCTGCACTACAAATCAAGATAGATAGCCCAATGAGCATTCATGGTGCATTAAACTAGTTGGGTCTTTATACTATCAATCAGTTAGGCTTTGTTTAGTACAAAGCATGGAAACTGTGCAATACTTAAGGCAAACTAAGAGGCATTTATTTAAGGGCTGCGCAAGGACAAGCATCATAGATATAGAAAGTTAGGAACATTTCACTATCTTATTTCGAAGCCGAACAAAAGTTTTAATGGAAGTTTCAGGGAAATTTAACAAATTCCGAGTCATTTTAGCCAACATTTGGGCATTTACTATCAAAATTTTATGCTGATATTCAAATAAGTTTATTTGCTATTACATTCCCCAAAATATTACCATCAACACATTAAGATCTGACTGGAATATTGCTCCCGAGCAGTTTGCTAATCAAAATATAAGCTACGAATGTACGCCCCCAGCGGAGCATCTACACATATTCAGGATGCGATGCTTTCTTAAGTAGTCTTTACTCACGAATATTGTTCTTTATCCAATTAAAAAAGGAAGTATTCGTAGAAATATATGTCAAGGACCTAATTACCTCTTTTGAACAGTAAGTAGTTAAATGCACTAATTTGTGATGCTAGAGTATTGTACAAAGGTATTTTACGTAAACTAGAGTATAAAAATAGAGAATCTCTTCAGCAAAAAAGCATAAATCTTGTTTAAATTTTCTCTTTGTGATAGATACATATGTATTAAAGATTATATAGAATTCGTATTGTGAACCGATAGGTTTATTATTCTCCTTATAAAAATTAAGGCATGGATTGATAAAACAAGAAGAGCATAAATAGATTGGTCACCAATCTAGCTAACTCCGTTAATAAGGTAAATTTTGTAAATGTGAACTAAATAGTATAACATATTGGACAGTAAAGAAATTCATTAAGTCTTTAAGGTCTTTAACAGAACGCTTACATTCGGCGGTGACCTTTTTATTATAGCTTCAATAACTACAACGTACCCTTTATTTTGTCAGAAAGAGAAACCCATAAATGCGATATTTGGGGGCCATCTAGAGGTACCCTCGTTAATTTTACGATACTTGTTAATGAACAAAATTGAAATATTTGAATATCACAGTAACCAGTTGTCCACATGATCACAGAAAGGTGCACTTCCGGCCTTGCCAAAGAAATAGGATGGAAGAATTAGTTATAACATCTTATTTCATTTTACTTCTAATTTGAAAATTGAACATAGAGCTAAGTTATGCTCGAGGGAGTCCACCATGAGTCGTTTTGGTGATCCAAAGGCTGCGGTTGAACGACATATGCCTAGCTGAAAATGGGTCGCACTTTCAGCACTAAATCCCACTTCACCTTGTTTTGTAAAACCTTATCATCTATGGTAGGCATATATCTCCCTAGGTTTTACCAACAACAACAACGGAGATCGTAAGCTATACGTGTATTTTGAATTACTGGCGTTCGGCTTGTATGATCCAATGATATTGTTGCTATTTTAAGCGTACAATTAAATTAACAATAATATCGAGGGCACTGCTAAAAATTTGAGGTAGAAACTAAGATACGCCCTTTATAATAATTTATTTATGGTCCATTAAAGAGCAAAGCTATTATCTTACTTAGAATCAAAAAGATAGGTAATTCGGTTTGGGAGTATGAAATTTGCCTAATGTATGGTTAATTATAATAGAGACTATGACAACTTAGCAAGTTACAATCAAATTTATTGTTGGATGTGGCAGTGTTTCTATTTCTCCTGTCTTTAGTTGTCGACTATACTTGAATATTTCTCGGCTTACAATGCTACTCAGGCAGGTATGCCCTCTTTTAATATGTAAGGTATAAATAGCTAAACATCGCAAAAAAACTAGTTTTTGGTATTTATTTAATAAATAATAATATAATACAATATATAATAATATTC
>CAAALY010000158.1:0-11866 GCA_900617795.1 Protopolystoma xenopodis
ATTTAAGTGGACAAGCCTAAGTGCAATTCAATGATATTGTGTTAGCTAAACCTATTAGGGTGGAAAAATTACAATCAAAAGCTTGATTGATCAATGGCGACTAAGCTTCGATGACTGAATTCTAATTAGACTATTGCGTATTATACAAATAAGATATTTACTCCTAAAGTAAATCCTTAAATACACTCTGCAATCCAGAAATATCTTCCATTTCTAAATCGCACAAATCCCACTTACTTATTACATTTAAAGAATATTCTTGCTCTCTTGACTTATTGCTAACTTAATGGTTATTATTATTTTATCAAGCGTGCTAGAAAAGTTAATTTATCCTGGAATTTTGACTTATGCTATAGCAGTTTTCCTTTAATATGATATATTAAGTTGATGATAATTGTATATTGGTTTAACTGGAGACGGAGAGTAAATTGTATCAAAGATTTAATTGAGGATTTTTACTAAGTATTAATTGACGCAATAAAAAACTACCTTAGCAGATGTTTACTAATTTAATCATAGTATTATATTTGACGTCATGGCATCTGGCTTGATTAGAGTATCAAACAATCATTTCCAGGATTCTGATGTCAATTATTGCTTATATCTCTAAAGAAATTATGGGTATGGAAGTATCAACTAGTAAATTGGCATTGGCGCACATTTCAATTCCCTTTAAGAGGAGAATGTCATGGATTCGGTAAGCCAAAAAAAGATGGACTCGGAGAAATAGATACAAGAAGTAAGGAATATCATTCAGGTTTAAGGGTCATCATCCGTTGATTTTTGTAAGTAAGCTCGTAAATCCATATGAATTTCTCCATTTCATAATTGGCTGTCATAAAAAGAGCAAACTGAAATCTTGACTTCTCTTTACCGGCATATTGTCAGATCTATCTGTATTCAAACTATGGGTTTTTGGCTAAAGATAGAAATACGTAACCACCTAATAACATTGTGTTAAAGAACAAGTATAATCATTATAATGCATCAAGTTAACTTTAATTCCATAGATATGAAGACCGAGATGGTATGGCTTTCTGTTTGATCACAGTCTCCTTTAGCTCTATAGTGTTGGTTCGACCAAATTTCATTAATTTCTTTGGAGCGTCAGGGAGACTTTGTGGAGCGTACCTAATCCTGTGTCTCCTGCTATAATATTCGTAATGTTTAGTATAAAACCATTGACTTGGTAAATTCCCAAATGTTTCGCCGGCATTATAATCGGCAGCTTCAGTGATAGTTAGTTTCGTTTAATGAGAGATTCAACTGAGAGACTTAAAACTAGGTTGAAGGGTGCCTTTTTAGGTATTCGTATGTAATGATAAAACGAAGAGAGATGCAAGGCCCCCTTAACATTTATTCCTCCAAATATACATAATAATTAATAATAAAGAAATCGAAGGTATTAATACCAAGAAAGTGTAGCCTTTTGAATGGTCACGGTCTCCTTTCATTTTATAGACGTTTTTTGACCTTGTTTTCGCAAATGTGTGCCTTTCTATTTTTAGCACCACAGCCGGACAAAGAAAACAATTGTAAGCCAATCATACAACTTGATCCTTTTAAGTTGTGGCAAACATTATGGCATCGCTCCTCTGTTCTGAAACCTTATGAGGAAGTGTTATTCGGACACAGTTAATGAAATACTTTATTATGCCTCCATCCAGAATTTTAAGGAAATTTACGAGACTGAGAGGCGTAAGCTATTTAAGCTCGTTAATATTAAGTCTATTTACGAAAAAATGTATGCAGGATACTCTAACGGATTATTTTTTTTAACTGCAGAGTTTGATTGACCAGAATTCACAGAGGTTCTTAGATTTTATTGGAAACAAAAAAATTGCTTAGAAACGGGATAATAAGACAGTGCAGGATTCAGCCAACCCGATCAAATAAGGATGTTCCATTATTAAAGGACTTTACTGCTTCAAGGATAAGGTAATTAACATACCCTTAATCCCTCTTGATTACGAAAGCGTAGATCTCCTGAAGAAGTGGTTAAATTTTTTACTCATTGACCAAGGGTGGATTTCGAAAGTTATCTTTAGAGAAGCTATCAACATCTCGGAGAAATAACCAGAAGAGACGAAACGAGGTAGTGTAATGGATGTAATCCTGAGAATTATGTTCCATCAAGAGCCAAGAAGAGGCGTTGATTGATGAAGGTACATAAAAATTACAAATGAACGACAAAATAGTTCTTCAGGTGGATAAAAAAAGGTAAGACAGTAATAATGGACAGGCAATAGCAACGAAGAAATTCCGAGGTATCCTAGGCTACCGAAATATTTATCAAATAGTAGGAAAGGATCCAACATGAAGCTCAACAGAATACTGAAGGAATGTTGATGGAAATGCATTTTGACGAAGAAATCGACGTATGGATGATGAATACGTTGATTAAAATTGACCCAAGACCACCGACCGACTGCATAGTACCAAAACTACACAAGAAAGGAAAACCACTAAGGTTAATAGTCAGCAACAAGCATGGAGCAATACACAATCTGCCGAAATTTATATGCTTGAAGCTTAAACAAGTAAACGACAGACTCTTGAACACCGTGAAGAATGTAATTGAATTTTCTCATAAGGAGCCAAAATATTGGACTGTTAGGGACGGAAATGTTGGTAAGTTATGACGTACAATACATGTAGGCAAGGATCTTAGGCAAGAAGCCAGGCATTGTTCTACTGGAGGTCTTGAAACGAGAGGAGGATATGCTGGAAGTAGAGCGGATACGGAAGGAGCCATTCCCACGACTAATCTACCTGACAGTAATTACCATATATTTTACATTAAATGGCAATATCTATGAGCAAATAGATGGACTATCGATGGGGTTTCTACTCTCACCTTATTCGGCAAATGTCTATATGGACAGATTGGAGAAGGAATTCGAAAAGTCATTGATGCAACCAAAAGTGCTTGTGCGCTACCTAGACGACTACTATGCACTTTGTTCGCATTTTAATGAAAACTTGGATAAGTGCCTCAATTTTATAAACCAATTTGATGGAAACACTAAATTTACAATAGAGGTGAAGGAGGATAAGCGACTACCCGTCCTGGATATTGAGGTCATTCGCTCCAACGGACTACTGAAAAGGTGACTATTCAGAAAGCAATTACATGCGGGAATAATGCTTAATTTCTAGTCTCATAACATTACAGACTCAAGATAGGAATAATGAGGAGTATGATCACCAGAAACTTAAGGCTAACGGACACTGGGTTCTGGAACGAGGAGTTGGAGAATCTGATTTGGATTTGCCTTAGTAACGGGTACCCCAGAGAATATATAGAGGACGATAATAGATGGATATGCCTGCCCTTCTGTTAACTGAGCCAGAAATTGCGACCGTCACTAATAAAATGAAATAACAAGGTGGTACCAACATACTTTACATGTCTGCCGATGCAACACAATAAGGTTGACAAACTGGATTGAAAGGGAGTTTATAGCCTCAAATGCGGCAACTATGAGCACAATTATATTACTGAAACAGAAATACAAATCAGCCTACGAATCAAGTAATGTAAAATACTCTTCAAAATCTTGGATACTGAAAAGTCCCATATAGAGGAGCAGATCGCATAGATGGGAACAAGAAACCGAGTTGGACTCGACAGAAAGGTTGGCAGCGTATGGTAAAAATACAAGAAAACATAAGTTCCGAGAAGTCATCGATATCCTAAATGAAATAAGTCTAATGAATAAGAGACTTAAATAAGGTATTAATAGCGAAAACCTTCTATACTGCCTAAGCAAACTCGGAGAGGTTCGGGGAACAGCAATAACAACAAAAGGAAGACGACCGGACAAAGTTAATATTTTTAAATTTAGGAAAATAAATTATGAGAAAACAAGAGAGGAACAATAGGAAACCAGGAGACGTCTACAGTTAGCTTATTTAAATCAAGTATAACTGTCACCCTAGAGTGTCGGCACTCAAGAGAGTTAGGCATACACATGTTATAGCTTTGAAAATAGAGGTAGAAGAGCGAGAGAAACAGTGGTGAGCAGTGAGAGTTAGCTATTAGTAGATATGGTTGAATTAAAGACTTGACCACGAGATTTTCTTGATGCGCATGCCGAACAGTAATAAAGGAATCTTCAGCATCAAGTTAGGTTGCCATGACAATCGAGAATCCAGAATTTAGGGGCTTGCTCAGTGAGGCTGATGTATACGTGCAATCAAAGGCTAGAGAGAGAGTTTAGAAGATAACGCCTTGAGGTGCATGGATACGGTGGCAGCGACTGAAATAGGCAGATAAAGGAGGGACCCTACGGAGCAAAAGATGGACTCTGATAGGACCTAAAGGAAGAGGATTGCGGATTAAATCGCAGGCTTGAAACAATATTCCCGGTACGGTAGAAAGGATGTTGAAAGCAGTGGTTATTGTGAGTAGGCTTTGATAAACGAGTATGAAGTTATGATATTGAAGGGGTGATAAGAGCATATAGGATAGGTGAATAGACCAGGATAAAAGGAGAGATACCGAAAATATTTAGCAGAAAATTGATCAAACGATCGACTTCACTGTACTCTTTGATAAGTTGTATTGTGATGGTAAGAATGGCAAGGCTCACTGACGATGCTAGAAAAATTTCTTCTAATGTAGCAAATTTAACAACGGACTCTGAAAATTATAATGCATACTATGGACTCCGAACAAGGTGATTTTAGCCAGGTCTTACAGCCAATATCGCCAAATTGCGAAAACAAGGTCAAACCATTTGTCAAAAAAGGAAGCTTTTTGCGCATATAATTAAGAAATGCTGATAGTTATTGACTATATTTAGTTTTCAAATATAATATAATTTGTTTGACCTTGTTTTCGCACCTAGTCCAAAGTCTATTCTATGCATGATCATTTCCAAAGTCTGACAGTGGATATAGAACATTAAGAGACGCTTGGCCGGCATCAAAAACGGCATCTTCAGTGAGTCTCGTCATTCTTAGAACCACACAGAAACTTGTCAACGGGACAAGTGAAGCCGATCCTTTAACCAAACAAGTGCTAAACAGTTGTGGTGTCTCCCCTTCTGCCCTGGCCTATCCACAGTTTATATATCCTCTAATCACGCCTTCAATGTTCGATTTTTACCGTGCTTATTTTTAATGTATTATGGTGTGCTCCTTCGAGCGGCATTCATGAAAACCCTTTACACTCCACACTGTCGTTATCACCCATTGACCCTTGTGCTGATAATGTTGACCAGAGTCTGTCATATTGTTACGTAGTGCTTCCCTGGGTCCTATCAAAGTCTCCCTCTTACCCCGTAGAATCATTCTGCTATCTCACTCTTACATGTATTTTACTCAACCCCTGCCCCTCCATCTGTGCTATTCTTCCTTTTTCATCCCCTTGCGATCTCTTTTGCTAAAATTAAGGATATTACCTTGATCCATCCGTCTTCTTTTTGCTGATCTTACTATTGCCTGGTCTTCACCGAGTTTGTTTAGGCAATATGCATAGTTTTCGCTGTTCCTGCCTTCTTAAAGTCTCCTGTAAATTAGATTTCTCTCAGTCAGTATATCGATGACCTCTCTCGCAATATTTTACGATATTTCGGATCTTTTCGTATCCAGGTTCCTGCAGAGTCTTTTATTTTCCTTGATTCGCAGGCCGATCTTTCTTCCTGTTTCACCAATATACTTCTACTCACAGTTACCGCATTTGATGCTATAAACTCCCAAGCATTCTAGTTTGTCAGTCTTCTCGTGTTGCGTCGGAAGATTTATGAAAAGTGTTTTCTTCTCCTTTGTTATCATCCTGATGTTCCATTTCCTTAGTTACAGTCGCAATTGTTGGCTTAGTTGTGATGAGGGCATGCAAATCCACTTTTGGTTGTCATCCTGATTCCTGATCTAAATTTCATAAAATCCAAGTTGAAATCGGCCCTTTATAATATCTAATTTTTTATATTAATGCTCTGGGGTATCCGTGACTAAGGCTAGTTGTTTAATAAAATTAAGGAATTCATTTATATTTTCCTTACTATGTGATCTAAGTTCAAAGTAGTCATCCAAATATCGCATAAGCACTCTTGATTGCAGTGGTGACATTACGAATCCCTTTTCCAACTTTTCTATGGACACATTTGCTAAAAAAGGTGAGAGTATGAATCCTATCGATAGTCCAAATATTTGCTCATAGATATTACCGTTAAATGTAAAATATGTGGTCCTTACTGTTAGGTTGATCAGTCTTGTTAACGATACTTTCCATATCCGTTCTGCCTCCACTCTCACATTTTTTGGCAAATGTGTACATGGAAAAGTTTGAAAGAGGATTCGTGAAGTCACCACTGCAATAAAGAGTGCTTATGCGATATTTGGATGACTACTTTGCACTTTAGTCACATAGTAAGGAAAATATAAATGAATTTCTCAATTTTATTAACCAACTCGATGAAAGAATTAAATTCACAATGAAAATGGAGAAGGATGAACGATTACCCTTTCTGGATATTGAAGTCATGCGCTCTGAAGGGACACTCATGAGGAGACTATACAGAAAGAATTCATATGCGGGATAATCCTTAATTTTCAGTCGCATCATAACTACAGACTTAAGATCTGAATACTGAGGAGTTTGATCATCAGAAGCTTAGGAATAACGGACAATGAATTATGGAACGAGGAGTTGGGCAAACTGACACGGATTTGCCTTAGTAATAGATACCAAAGAGAATTTATAGAAAAGATGTATAGATTATAAAGGGCCGATTTCAACTTAGATTTTATGAAATTCACATCAGGAATCATGATGACGACCAAAAGTGGATTTGCCTGCCCTTATCACAACTGAACCAACAATTGCGAACTTTACCAAGGAAATGGAACATCAGGGTGATAACAAAGGAGAAAATAACACTTTTCACAAATCTGCCGACGCAACACGAGAAGACTGACAAACTAGAATGCTCGGGAGTTTATCGCATCAAATGCGGTAACTGTGAGCAAAAGTATATTGGTGAAGCAGTAAGAAAGATCGGCCTACGAATCAAGGAAAATAAAAGACTTTGTAGGAACATGGATAAGAAAGGATCTGAAATATTGTAATACATTGCACGAACGGGGCACGAAATCGGTTGGAAATCGACCGAAAGGTTGGCTGCATATGGTGGAAATGCGAGAAAACGCAAGATTCGAGAGGCCATCGATATACTGACTGAGAGAAATCTAATGAACAGGAAACTTGAAGAAGGCAGGACCAGCGAAAACTTTACATATTGCCTAAACAAACTCGGAGAAAACCAGGCAATAGTAAGATCAGCGAAAAGAAGACAACTGGATCAAGGTAATATCCTTAATTTTAGGAAAAGAGATTGCAAAGAGATGAGAAAGGAGGAATCAGAAGCAAAGAAGGTACGTCTTCAGTGAGTCTGATCAAAACAAGTAGAACTACGACATTTGAAAGTTGACACACAAGAGACTAGGACGTAGGAATTGATGGACATGGTATCACATATAGAAATAGGAAAGACGCGGTGGAGACTAAAGCTATTTAGCTGAAAAATAGTCGTGTTTGATCGTAGAAGTAATCCTTTAATCACGACTATTGTCAGCCAACTAGCTCTAGCATTCATTGTTTCTATCCTCTTTCTATCTATATACCAAGTCTATGACTTCCTATCCCCTTGTTTCTTGTATGTCAACCCACAAATATTGTTATTCAACATTGACCTAATCAAAGCCAGCAGTACCACAACATTTGTGGGTTGACACGCAATAGAGTAGGGCATGGTAAATCATAGACTTGTAATTAGGGATAGAGACAAAATAGACGAGGCGGCGATTGGAGCTAGTTGGCTGACAGTAGTTTTTACAAGAGACGTGGTCCATGTAGTAAACACATGACCATGAGACTTAGTCTGAGGCTTTAGCCTCGAATTAGTCACGCAGACACAAGGGTGGGTTAATTAGGCCTCGAATATCACAGATGGGGGAAGGGCAGCGGTCGAGTGAAATACATCTACCAGGGAGATAGCAGAACGATTCTACGGGGCAAGAGGGAGACTTTGATAGGACCCAGGGAAGCACTACGTAACAATATGATAGACTCTGGTCAACATTCCCAACACAAGGTTGAAGGGGTGATAACAGCAGTGTGGAGTGTGAAGGGTTTTCATGAATGCCGCTCGAAGGAGCACACCACACTACATTAAAAATAAGCACGGTAAAAAATTGTGACAGGGAAGCATGATAGGAAGGATATAGGAAATGTGAATAGGCAAGGGCAGAAGGGGAGATACCACAACTGTTAAGCACACGTTTGATCAGAGGATGAGCTTCACTTGTTTCTTTGACGAGTTGTAATATAGTGCTACGAATGGCGAGGCTCACTGACGATGCCGGCGAAACGTCTGGGAATGTACCACGTCCACGGTCCTACTCTATAAATAATGATGCATACAACGGACTCCGGACAAAGTGCGTTCCTCTAAGTCTTCTTGCCAATATGACCGAGTTGCAAAAACAAGGTCAAATAACTTCAATCCCTGTCATGTTTTTTACTTGCGCGATTAAATCTTAATGACCTTAGACTGGTGAATTATGAAATAAGATTTCGTCACCTGACTTACACACATACATGCTTACAACTCATTATCTTACCTAGAGTTACGCTTGGGTTTAATCAGACTCAGTCATGGTTTTTCTTGGGTCATTAAGCTTTGTTTACTGAGCCAGATGTACCGCCTGAATCGCGTGGAGACATTAACACACACAAACACATATACACACTAAAGTTAAAGCACCATGAAACATACGATAGTAAATTAGCCAAATCATTCTATATTTATATAGTTTTATAACTTTTTGTTTTTTAGTTATGAGTATATATAAGAGGTAGGCTAGAGCCAGCCATATTCGTGATCTAGCATTAACTTGAGACCTTGCATGAAATATTCCCAGCTCTAATGATGTCCATCATATGATAAGCGAAAGCTTTGCCAGGTTTTATCCGAAACGAGATAGGATATCTCGTGAACTGATTCAACTTAAAGGTCGTATTAAAGCCAAACGGCTGCAGTACATCGGAAACCAGCCATCGTCTTCTAGTGAGATCGACCTACGAAACTTCTCACCATACATCTTGGTTATAAGTGTCCCCAATAATTTTATATGCCAATGCTTGTTATTTAATCATGATACTAGCACCCATTGTGATAAAAGCAACCTTCTTTTATTATTTATCCATATTATATAGCCGAGATATTTATTTGCTATGTAAAGTACTGCTGTCTTGATTTGTCTTATTTTTACAATGAAATTCTTTGAACAATCGATGTAAACAAACAAACTTAAGATGACGGAGGGGCTTAAAGCTTATAAAACAGCGCTTTAAAACCTTTATAGATATATAAACAAGGGGTCGTATTATCATCGGAATAGATTTTATATGACTTAAATCCATGTATGCACATTTATGGGTCTGTCCGTCGGAGCATATATATTTAGTTACCGGTCTAGCGGCCCCTCTGTCGGGCTCTAGAGTACGCTCAGCATAACCCTGAACATAATTTCTCTTCGCCTGTTTCTTTGTGAACTAGAAAACCCATTCCTTATAAGGCAGGCACTTTTCCATCTACTTAGTCTTAGCTGTAATATCTGCAATACTAGATAAAATACTATCATGAGTCGTTTTGAATGTATATAAAGAATGGATAATCGATTCCATAGTAAGAAAAGCTGAACTCATGACGATAAAAGCTTTTTATACAGTACAGAGTAGGATTTTAATTCTACATAAGAGAGCAACTAATTCACGAAAGTGAACTCCATAGAGCAAAAAGAAACTTTAACAATAAAGAGGATAAAATCAGCTTTGTCTTTGATGCCACGTTTAGGTCAACGATTAAAGTCGATCAAAGATAAGCATCGCAAGCCATTCATGCCACTTGACGTTTTAAGCTGTCATAAGCGTCAATTATTCATCTTAACTCTGATTATTTTAAGAAGTAATGCCATATTAACTTGCTTAAATAATATTATACTAGGCTTTTATGCAGTCACTGGATATGGCAATGTTAGTGAGAGAAAAACGTAAAGGGGGATTTAAAGATTATTTTCATATCTTAATATTTTATGAAATTACAGATTATGACAGATTTATATGAATAAGAGGAATCTAAACTTGGCAATGGATATGCGTCTGTTTGAATCTACCAGAAACGTGATTTATAGAAAACATAGTTTTACATCTCTCCGCACAAAATAGGTTTTTAGATTGATAACTTGCTTCGATTAAACAAAAATAAGGATAAATTAGCGAATCAATCTTGGGTTGGCCTCGCTTATGAAACCGTATTGACTCTTAGATAAGTATTTAAATTTTCCCTTCCGAATGAAGAGAATTCGAGATAAGAATGCCCAAATTCTTCAAAGACGCTATTTTAAAGGACAAAACGGGAATTTTTATCAAACTTATCCTAGCCCTCTTATAAAGAGGGAGTATAGCTTTCGTTCACTTAAGCAGCACGGAGTCAAATTTCGACTATATAGCTCAGTGGTGGAATTTAGGCTGAAGGTTAGGCTTAGATTCTACTTTAGCATCCAAATTATTTGCGAAGTAAAATTAGAAACAAGTAGTCTATAGGCTGTTTGAAAGTATCGTTAATGAGAAATAATATATTTGAGAGTAAGTAATGCAAAACACATTTAGTACTTGATGGATCTGTTCAGAGACCATGAGCGAGACCACGGCGGGTTAATAAAACGCAATCATGGCAATGAAGTAGCATTCTTTGTGGATCTAAACGTGAGGCAATTTGTGGAAGATAGAAGAACATTCTGGTTGTAGATGGATAAACTTTTGGAAAGAGCAACTAAAGCAAAGTAGAGCTGGTAAAATGCCAAGATGAGAGTCTGATCAGAACCAATATTACGGATAGCATTGATTTGGAGAGTAAGCAAATTTATTATCTAGTCCAATTTTATTGTGTACAATTTTATCCATCTGAATACTTTGCTGCATATAGAGAAAGGATCCTAATTGTTGTTGGAAAGTTCAACTTTTTTTGCTCAGTCTATACACAAATATATGTTGGCTGGTAGAGTGCATGAATAAGGCATGTGCACTTGTATTCAGTAATCTGTATCTACTATTTCTCATAACATATGCTATTTTAGTTTTATTACAACGCTCAATTTTAATATTTATTCTAAGCAAAAGCTACTTGTAAATAATACGAGATGTATTGACTCTATTTCGTTTAAGGTGATGAATCACTAATAGTGGAATTTTCCCACAATGATATAAGTAAAGCTGAAGTTTCCATTGAATTTATCATAGCCTTGCTTTCCAAAAATTTGTTCTAATTCAGGGTGGACTGCAGTTTCGACCATGCATAGGTCTTATAAACACTACCAGCGGGAGTCAAATCATGAAAGGGCAGAATGTAAGCTTGACACATTAACCACTCGGCCACATTGCCACGAGTGCTCTTGGGTCACAGGGTAGATGTGCATTTCAAAGGAGGCCAGGCTTTTTGTCATATCACATTCATTGGTGGTAAAACTTGGATGATAACATTTTTGGGAAAGAAAGGCTATGATAAATTTAATAAAACCTCAATTCTACTCATACCATTATTATACAATTCTACTACCAGTCCTTTATTACCTTAAACGAAATAGGATGAATACATCTCATATCACTGATTTACTGGTAGTCTATAAACTCTACTAACGTACATAAAATAAGCAACGTAGACGATTGTCATAGCAAATATACGTTTGATTCATCGATAATCCCACTAAAGAATGTGATATGATAAAAGGCCTGTCCTTTATTGCAATTCACATCTGCCTTGTGACCCAAGGGCACTCGTGGCAATGTGGCCCAGTGGTT
>CAAALY010000159.1:0-11843 GCA_900617795.1 Protopolystoma xenopodis
TTCTAAACTTTTCATTTCCAATGCGGAGTACTTTGTGAATTGGTCTCACCCAAATTCAAAGGACGGTTGCCTCGGAGTAAAGACTGTTGGATTATGATTCCGGCGATGTCTGTTATATGGCAGACGAAAGCCCAGCACTTATTTCTCTGGGTCGCTGAACGATGAACCGAGGATTTCTTCGCGCAATCCCACAGTCTTCACTCCAAGGCAATCTTTATTCGATTTTTGATGAGACCAATTCACAAGTTCCTTCCAACCAACTTTTCTTTTAAAATGCTTATTCGAGTTACACAAAATCACAACAGGATTTTTCAAAGCCCGGTTTTTCTCCAACTTTAACTATTGTCTTATCCTGCTGCTTCGCAGGCTCTAAGTATTAACATATATGAATCTGCTTATTTAAGTGCCCTATTTCTGCCATTTCTTACGTCTAGCCATTTAGGGTGGATTATAGATCTATCCATCAATCATTTAATTTAGTTAAACCTAACTTTCATTCCTATAATCAAAACCGATAATATCTTTCATTAATACTTTTGTTCACCTGTTGGTTACGGGTTATAGTATTGGATTTTATGCCTACCTTATTTATGTCTACTTCATTTTCCTGCCATGATCTCAAATAATTAGGAGCTATACGTATTTACTTTTAACACTTTACTAGCTGCTGGCATCTTAGAATATTTTGCATTCTCGCGATTTCCATTATTCATACTTTATTTGTGTAGATGGGTAGATCCGCAGCATTGGGATGTATAAAAGTTTCGTATTAATTTAACTCTTGGTGAATGATACCTTATTCCAATTTTGATCAATCTCCGACAGTTTGCGTCCTACTTTCTCTAAAGTAATACGTTTTAGTGCGCCAATATTTGTTGCTTTGCTATATATCTTTTATATTTTTTAAAGCTTTGGTTAGCCATCTGGCTTGTCGGTCTAGTTTCTTTTTTTTATGCCCACACCTTTTTTATTACTAAAGCTTCACAAATCTCTTTTTCCTTCCTCCCGTGGTCACACACTAGCAGATATCCAGAGACATGAGTATATACTCCCTTGTTTTATCCTGTCAATATAAGCTCATAACACCTTAAAAAAATTTAAAAAATTCAGTTGCTCAAAACATTTAATTTTTTTGTTTTCAGTGTTATTTAGAATTTTGCTCTCTAAAAAAAACTTGTCCCTAAAGGAAGCTAAAAGTAGTTTTAGTTACAGCATGCACAATTATAGACTTGTTTTTTTCTGGTTTTAAACAGCTCTTATGCATTATTACTAGTTTAGATAGCAATTCCGAGCACAAAAATATCACTTATTTGGATATAAGAAAACCAAAATGGTGTGGATATCGGCACTTACAGTTGATAAGAGTAATAAAAAAATAGCGCTTGCTATTCGTAAACGATGAATGCATTAGAAAATATGAAAATTAACTTTATTTACTTTTGACGAATGCAAAATTTTGTCTACATATAGTTTTTGTTTTCTGGTGCAAACTGTAGGATTTTTCAACTGTCCTAAAGGAATCCCGTTTGCGTGTTATTTACTTGATTGCCATTTTATGCTTTATAGAACTTCTTTAGAGACAAGCTTGTATTATTGACGGATCGCTTTATAAGTAATTATATTCTGCTTGTTTGTCTATAATTTATTCCCAAGGGAATGCGGTACTTCAAAAGGGTATACAGATATACCTTCATTGCTGAAGGCAGATATCCACGCCTTAAATTCGCGTCTTAAATTAAAAAAATTCCACTCCACTGACGTATACAGTTCCATACCTTCCTTCCAAATACCTCTTTACATAAACCTTTATGACAACTATTAGTTTATTTTTGAGAAATATTCCTATTAAGCCATGCAAATGTTTTACTAGTTACTCACTCCTCAATGTCTACTTTTCTCAATTCATAATGCGGGCTTGGTTATAAAAATTGCTATTCTACTGTTAGCAAGGAATTTTACTAAAGCCTCAGTATAAATGGCGATGTGTTCTCTTAAACGTTATCTTATCTAAGTTAATTCCATTGTTTATATATCATTTTGTATGAGGACAAATTACAGCCATGTGCTTACAGCTATAGTTTGGTTTTATATGACAGTTCCGAAAGGTATTCTCGTTAGGTTTGTTCTTCAGTATCACTAGTTTTTAGACATGGCTGTCATTCTTACCTTGCTTGTATCATAATTCTAGAGTTGGTTATATCTGCTTTTTTATCTTTTCCTGTCAGTTTTTGCAAGACAGGCTCCATTATTGTTGTCTGCTTTATAGTTTTTTCATCGAAATTTCTTCTTATTAAGGTTCTATTAGGATTTTCGGATGCTCCAGATTCCAGCGGGCGTGTCCTTTCTTTTTTTTTATTCTGGAGGTCTCTAACTCTCCATCTTCTTTAAACCTGTATGTAGTAAATAAGGATCTTTTGATCTTACTAAAAATCAATCTATTTTTCATAGCTCCTGTCAAACCAGCATTGATCCTCTGTCTAAAGAACCTTCAACGACTTGGTAAGCATGTGAAACATTAAGGCTCTTAGCCATTTCCATCATTTCCATTCCACTCGTACCGATTTTGCTTTAAATACTCATTCTTCTCTTTCCGCCTCTTTGTATTCCTACCTTCTGCAAACTATTTTCTGCTCTGGTCCATCAATTCAGTAAAAGCGGGCTTCTTTGGTTCTCTGAATCCAATGCCAGTAATTCGGCTTCTAATGGATGGGGAACTGCTTTGGTTCATTTAACTCCAGAGACTAGTCACACAAGTGATTATAAGGTTAGTTATCTTCTTTCACATCTTGTGCTTATTGCCATGGAATAACATTGGAACATTGATGGAATGGCATTCTAACTCTTTGTTCTCAGGATCCACAGTCCCGCATACGAACGATAGAGACAGGCAAAACACGCTCTTTTACATCATGTTTACATGAGCCTCCTCACCCTTATGGCTAATAGACCTATGCCTGATACACCTCCATGGCTTCTCTCAAACACATTGGTCTTAATTTCATGAATTACGTACATAGGTTTACCTTTCTTTTACAATGCCTCTATGAGTAATTAAACCAAAAGTTTTAAAAAATTTCACCTTATGTATTTGTGTCAGATTGGATTTTGCATTGCAATTAATTTACATCTTCACTTTATTCAAAATGAAGGGGAAACTGATGTTTAACAACTTTTACCTATCCTTAAATGATACTATTTTCTACAACTTTAAAAATATGTCTCATACTGGAATTAAGGGCTTGTGAGATAATTCACTATTCTCTCTTCCAGTCATAGTTACTAGTTTGAAATTCGATACTGTTGAACTCATTGAAGTTTCCGTTCTACCTCCAGTGAATCAATATGGGTTATTTAAATCTCGTTACAGTTTATTCATTTGCTTTCATCGCAGAATCTACTGTCATCTAACTTAAATACGCACTTTCTGCAAAGAACTGGTGTTTTCAAATCAGGTATGCTTGCCATCCCGGCTTGCATTATGCTCTATTTATTATTAGGGTCGTATAAAGATATCCATTCTATTAACCATAAAACCTTTATTTTTCGTTTAGGAGGATGGGTGATAGAGGTTCGTTAATTTACCTCACCGGAAACCAAAGTAGGATTGCCTTAGAGCTGTGATTGTAAATTTGTGCATAGAAGTCTTCGGTGCGCAAGTCAACTGTGAAGCCAATTTATGAATCCTTTCTTTCTTCCTTTTAAAACGAAATGCTGCTATTTATATCTTTTATGCAATGGCCATTGGACTTGGCGAGTAATATAACTTATTTTGAGTTAACTATCTATCTCATTTTGATCATTATACGCTTACTTTTGGATATTACTTTTTGGTAACTATTTTATTATCTGAATCCAAATCGTTTTGGTGACTTTAATAAAGTCTTAATCATGCTACATCCTAATGCAAACTGGATCATTCGACACTGTTTATCTGACCTCATTGCATTTGACTATACTAGATCAAGATTAGCGGCTTTTCAAAGGGAGCCCAAATGCTAGCTCTCATATAAAGCTAATTTCTTTCTACTTAGAATATGACGAACCTGATTGCTGGCTACATTTGCTAGTAGCTTACATAGCCTCCAGGAACACATAATACCTTGTCATTGACTATTGATTAATTTCATCCTATTTTCAACAGTATGTCGATCTCCTGTAGTTGACCTCAATTTATAGTATGCACATGAGATGGACGGACTAGTGTCACTAGCATAGCTACAACTTTGGCAGACTACTATGACTTCATGTATTCTGTTTTTTCTATGCTATCATATTTTTGGTAGCTTCCATGGTTCATTCATTACCGAGTGGGCTTTTAGGTCAGCCTAATTGCTTCAATTCTATCTCAGTTGACATCTGTTGTTCAAATTATTATTTATTCTTGTATACCTCCACCGTAGTAGCATTTGCTTAAAAGTTTTCATCGTCATTTCTCGACTCCATAATGATGCTTTTTGTTTACGCCTGATTATGAAAAACCGGTGCCAAATACATTTTCACCTCGACGAGGTAACTTTCATCACCACCTGTCCTAGGTTATATCTGAGCTATCCTATATCTAGGTTAGTTGAGCCAAACTTTACTACCTTCACTTGTGATTTCGGTTGCTTTTATTTCCGTTTGACAGACAAATACATTACCTGAAATGGCAATAACACAGCATAATTACTTGATAATTTGTTTGACCTTATCTTCGCAACTTGGTCATATTAGTAGGAAGACCTAGAGGAATGCACCTTATCCAGAGTCCATTGCATGCATGCTCATTTCCAGAGTCGGACCGTGGAAGTGGCACATTACCAGACGTTTCGCCGGCATCGTAGTCTGCCGGTTGTTTGGCGGACAATTGGTCAGAAGATAGGCTCGACTTGTTTCTTTGACGAGTTGAAGTGTGGCACTAAGAATGGCAAGACTCACTGATGATGCAGACTACGATGCTGGCGAAACGTTTGGGAATGTATCACGTCTACGGTCTGGCTTTGGAAGTTATCATGCATTTTATGGACTCCGAACTAAGTGCGTTTCTCTAAGCTTTCCTACCAATATGACCAAGTTACAAAAACAGGGTCAAACAACTTCTATACAACCAAAGGAGACTGCGACCATACAAAAGGCCACACCATCTTAGCCTCCATATCTCCGTTGATTATTCAAGTTTCATTCGTCTATAAGTGTTTATTAGGGATGATTAATACATTGTTTTCTTCCTTTTCTACCTTTCGTTTCCTATTATTTGTGTCTTACATTTTTCACTTATTTACTAAGAATGTTAATGCCTGCCTTTTAAATCGAACTTTCTTTCCTTATGCAAGTATAAGTTAGTCTTAATGTCCTGATCCCTTTTATCATCATTTCGCTGCTATTTTTTTCCCATTTTTCGTATCTAAGTACAGTTTTGAGACTACCAATAAATTAACTATATGAGATGTATTCACTTTATTTCGTTTAAGGTGATGAAGGACTGGTAGTTGAATTTTCCCACAATAATATGAGTAAAGCTGAAGTTTTCATTGAATTTCACATAGCTTTGCCTTCCCAAAAGTTGTTCCTCTCTAGCTCTGAGCAAGGCCTATTTTAATGACCTTTGTAAATACTCTTTTAATATCACCTCAGCATATTTTAGATTTGTAGACATGATTCGTTTGAACTATCTCGCATCGCAGTTAAGAAACCCTATTTGTCCCAATAGTCAACATTTTTTATTAAATTATCCTTTGTGACCAACTTCGTATTCATCTTTGAACGAAATATCTTTGCATTCTTGCTTTGCATCTTAGCCAAGCTTTCTATTGCGTTAGTCTTTGTTCTCTTCCGTTCTTTTTGAGGACTTTAGCATCTGTCATCTGGAACTTCTCAGTCTTTGAGGTAGTATGGCTTTGCTGAGGTTAAATGATCGGCTTATCAACTTTCACATTTTCCATTATTCCACTATTCAGTTTTTCAACAAAAATTTCTTTTTAAAAGGCAATTTTTATTTATTGAAAGGGACTTATTTTCTCTTATCTAATCTCAGCTATATCTTTGTTTCACTTGAACGGTGAGGGTGGTATGATGAAAATGGATAATAAGATGGACAATAAGAGATCCAGTCGCTTCGATTAAGATGGTCTTTTTTCCTTTTGTTCCTTGGCAGCTTGTCCTTTGGATCTTGTCATTATTTTCTATCAGATGCCCTTTCTATGTAGATTCGCGCCACTATCGTCTATTCCATTATTCTGAATAATCATATTCATTTATGTTTGTTTGTTCTCTCGGCCTTTACATGTCATCTGACTGGATATATTCTGACTCTAAGTCCTCTCTTTTTGCTACAGGCTTATTTTCGTAGAAACGTCTCCAAGGATGTCTTTTTGAATTTCCTTTAGACTCAGCACAGCCAACTCTTTCATTGGTCGACTATCTTCTTGTTCGCGCTGTATTCATAAACAGTCCTTTACTATTTTTGCAAATACGCCTTCAAACTTTCCTCCAGTACATTTTTCTTACTTTTTGTTCGGTTCCAATCTTATCCAGTTCTTGCCGCCGTAAAGACGAAGATTCAACTGACCGAATGGTCGGAATGTTCTGGTGAGCCTGAACTTTTGCTTATCAAAGCATCTGATTGGCATGGAATGGCAGAGGGATATATAAGCGGACCATTGGCTTATTATATATTAATTTTGAATGTATGAATCCTTGTTTTTTTAATTAATTAAATGCATTTATTCCTATCCTATTATATTTCATTCTTCAGAATCATATATCTTCTTATTTTAACTAGTTATCCATACTTTTATTTATTTTATCTTATTTTCCTCTATCTTATATTCATGTCTGTCTTTTTTATATTCGTATTGTTGGTTGCATTAAGCTGCTTGTACTTATTATTTTCGTTTTCCGATAAGGCCGAACAATGTTAATTTATATATATACTTCTAGAGTGGTTTTGAGTTTAAGTTATCTTCATTCTTGACTTCTTTTACTACATCTTTTTATAATTTGCTCAAGGATTTAGCTTCTTTCAATTCCACTTTTATTCATTATTACGACTTAATCGTGCATAAGATTTCGTTCAATTCCTCTGACTTTTTTGAATGTCAGAATTAGCTTTATTCCTCTGTCTGCTCCATGCCAACTTTTGCATTGTTCACTGGGCCTAAACTTGCCTGTTTGCTTCTCGTATTCACACCTTGACGTCCACTTCAAGTCAATCGGAAACAATCTGGTCTAATGATGACGAAGAAGAGGTGGCGCAAACAGCCTTTTCACACAGCCAGATCTGGCGAGAAGCTAAGATCTCGCTGGTCTCTTCCACGAGGCAGTCCAGCCTCGACTACAAGGTACGTCAGGTCCCTCCGTCCTGGCTTCTTCGTTGCCTACATCGTGATTATTTCATAGAGCTCGAAAATTTATTTGTTCTGGGCGTCTTACTCGGCCCAATTTTCATATTGGCGCCAAAACTTTAGAGCTGCCTTAATGCTAGTATTTTCATTTATTGGATGTGAATTTCACTCTGTGATATACACATCTATCTCCACTGACAATATACTCATGGCTGCCCTGACCTGGATTTGTATACTAAACGTATTATCTCTGAATTCTTTTGTGTCAGTATATAATCACATTGGAATTGACCACGATGGATGACCTGAAATAATGATGGAACCTATTTCTTAATGGCTCTCACCATATTCTTTTGATTTGCTCCTGGCATCGGTCTTGTCTTGTAGCTTTTATTTTCTTCTTTCCCTTGCTTCTCGACCAGTTTAGTCATTGCCTTTATCTGTTAAGATACCCTCAAGGGTTTGCTATTTAATGGTATTTAAACACACTTCCTTTATGTATGTCTGTACTGTTTGTGAATGTGAATATTCTCAGTTTAGGTAGAATTTTGTACTTGTACGATTGTATAATTCTTATCGAACTTATATTTTGGACTAAATGAATCCTCTTCAATTATTTATTTAATGTATGAATAACCCTCGTTTTCATATATAATGGGTTTTTATATTGCTTTTATTTTACCCCCGGTATAGTTAAAACTTATACGGGCCTAATTTTATTTTGGTGTATGAGAAAAACTGTTTGCTTTCATATATTGCATTGGATATTTATGTTAATTTTGCCTTCCTAAATAACTAACAGTTTAAACCTATATTCATGAAAGATTTTTCTGTTTAATTTGATAATTAATTTCTACTTTAAGTAGATCTGACTAGATCAGTAGTATTTCAAAACTCATTATGCCATCGTTTAGAATGGAGCTTGTTTTCTGCATGTGACACTTGCCACCTCTCTAACTTAGGGGGCTTGGTAAAATCATATTGCTTTTGAACTTTACTAATTTTCTTCTTATTACCAATTCATGTGTATATACGGCCTCTACTTATCTAAATTTGCATACATATATCTATATATCTACTATTCCTCACACATCGAACTGTGTTGGCTCTGGCTATGGCCGCCATAAATTCCTTTATTCACATATATATTATCCTCACATTCACATACCGATTTATATTTGGCTATCTCAGACTTTCTATATTTGTATGAGGGTTCATATCGAATTTTTGCTTGGCATATCTTACATTTTTCTCTTTTGCGTTTTTTTTATTGGAGTTTATCTATTACTCCTAGGACTCTAAGACCATATCTTCATTCCCTAATGATATATATAATTTTTTATTTGCATTATAGCAAACTTTTCTGATAATTTACGTATTCTGAATTCCTTCATCGGGAAGTTGTAGGCCTAGGCTTCCTTGCAGAAACTTAATGCTTGACACTTTTCATGCTTCAAGGATATTTTTCTTTTCTTATTCTCTATTTATGTGTCGATGTAGAAACTAGGTTTGTGCTGCTCTTAGGGTGTCCGTAGTCTCCTTTATCTTTAAAATCTGTTCGGTTTTTTGCAATTTGACAGCGAAACTTCGACTTATTATTTTGAAGAATTATCTCAACAGCTGTTCTTTGCTCGAGTACATTCTCAGCCGAACATCTTCCGCTATTGCCAATGCCAAATGGCATGAAGTGCATCCGACCATATCTTGTCAAAGTGACGAGCCAAGTCCATCCCTTTGACCAGGTATTATTGGGTGCCAAAATTCGGGTTTATAGCAAGTATTATGAGTATCCAATGTGTGTTGGCCATTGATGTGGTCTTCATTTGCAGTTAAAGAGATGTATTTTTATGCCTCTACAGTGTATGCTACTATTGATAAAAACTGCAACGGAAACAAAACCTGAATAGGTATATTGGTCAAAGATTCGTTGTTTGTAAAACATTCTGCATAAAACATAGCATCAAGAACTTTCTTTATCCACACCATACTTGACATTATTAATCGTTGCAGAAGCTGTATTACATAGCATCTTTTCTCATTTACTTTTATCAATTTCGCACCAAATTATTTCATTTTTTAAATCACCCGACTTTCCCGACTCTTAATTAAAAAATAATAGTTTGATGGGGTTCCGGAGAAACACCTTTTATCAGTACTTAACCTCTTTTATATAGTATTGGTTCGACCTTGGTTGCATCGTCAGGGAGACCTTGTGGAACGTATCTAGTCCCGTGTCCTCTGCCATAGTATTCGTGATTTCCCACATTGGACCATTGGCTAGGTGCATTCCTATACATTTTTCCGGCATCGCCAATAAGAGGCGCCATCGTTAGGGCATAGTTACAACCTACCAAATTGACAAGTAAAGACAATCTCCTTGACGAATTTTATGTCCAACCGTTGTAGCATCACTCATCGCCCCTATTTTTTGTTCCACCTTCTAGTGTTGCATCTATTTTTCTCAACCTCACTTGATATGGCTCATCCACTTATTCACACAATTCGGTGCTCTCATTTCCTCCAATGCCGCCTAAGAGTGTGTCGCTACAAGTGGGTTTAGTGAAGCGTAATCATCTCCATCACCGGTACCAGATGCCATCTGTAGGGCTCCTGGTCTACATTCTGCCCCTCACCTTTTTTTCCTACCCGTTTGTCAATTGGTCGCTGCTAAACATCTTAACCATATATCTAGGATCAAAATCACTGTTTGGCTGTCTCAAATCTGGCTGCCTAAGAGCCTTTAATTCTCGTCCTCGATTGCACCATATTCAAGGATTTAGAGCCCATGTTCATGCCATGTTAGTGCTTGGTAAGCTTCCTCTCCATAGGCTTCAAACCCATGACCCAATTATCTTCTCCCTCATCTCCACCCACCCTCATCTATATATTTGCATTTGGCTAAAAATTATTTTTTAAACGTTACATGCGCTACAATCTTAAGTTTCATATGTCACATGCTTCCACTGTTTTGAGTTTTGGAGCTTGTGACGCGTTATTTAATCAGTTTTTTTAATTTTTGATCAAAGTTATTATTCGTTTTGAGTTAGCAAAGTCTTTATCTCTCCATTCAGGCATATTTTTTCTAGAAGTATGTCTGTAGTGGGTTGCTAATGTGGAAGAAACATGATTTTTTTGAATTATTAGTGAATAATTTAATTTGAACTCCAAACGAAATGAAACTTAATCATTGTTTAGGTGTCATATCCAACTAATTAAAAATTCGAAAGACTTTTGAACGCAAACAATTCTACTTGAAAAGCACATGCATCCCCTAGTGTTTGTAGCTCCTACACTGTCTTTATCGACTACATCTTGTGGATTCATACTATATTCATTCCATAATCACCACTCAATCTTGATCGATATTCAACTGATGAAGTGAGCTAAGGCTTTTTTACAATAAATTATTTTAAAATCTACTTAATCCTCTAAGAGAAACTATATTGGTCTGCTCTGATGGGCTCTTGATTTATATATCATCAGCGTTCCAAAATAATGCCTCTAGCAAGAAATCAAATCTACATTTTTCCTATATCTAATATTTTCTCAACATACTATTTATCGTGTACCAATATCACTGTACTTGATTACTGATCACCAAGAGCCATTATCCATGCTTAGTTGAATTACTAGTAGTCCGGAAACCCTACTTATAAGTGAATTATTTTACATAAGTGGGATTTAGCTAAATTATCTGACTCGCTTTTCCAGTTAAGTAATTTTTCATATTTATCATTTAAAAAATATTAAAGATGATGAATACCAAGATCCCTATCCTTGATTGCATAAAGTTTATTCTTATTTAAACTGCACGTTCCTATGACATTCCAACGCAACATATCACAATTTCATCCTTTTTCATCTATATTTTTACTTGCTTTTGATTTTAGTCAATCGCCTATAAGAACCGCATTATTGTGATAAGTCAATGATCCTAACATTATAGCTCTCGAACCCGCCCGAGACCTATCTTAGCTATTTGGGCAATGAGATTCGTTTTTTCATTCCTAGGTTTAAAAGAGTTATCCGCCACTATTTTATTGTCATATATATGTCTGTTTTTATCCTAGAGTGCACATCTCTGGCTTGACAAAATTGATCTCTATGGCTTAGCTCTTCATAGAATTTACTTACCGCAAAACCAATATGGATTGGGCAAAACTTAATGCTTTTTACTTACATCTATCATATATATATCTCACGAATGAAAAGTGATTACTGTCTAAGCGTGGCCATATATGTATATACCCATACCTGAAAATAATCACTTTTCTTTACTTCGGAGCATTTTATTCTCAACCTAATTAATATGAACGAAGATTTTGGCTTATACTCTTACTAGAACCTTAGGATGGCAATAGTTCGCTTTTGATATTTTATTGATTAGCAACACTAATACATTTCCTTATTCTATTTCCTTGTTTTTCCTCCTTTTCTTCTGCTCGTCTCAACGTCTGGATACCACATGGGCTGAGTCCGGGACCGCCTTACTTATCTTGGTCTGTCTTCATCATCGAAACT
>CAAALY010000160.1:0-11829 GCA_900617795.1 Protopolystoma xenopodis
CCCTGAGGCCTACTCATCTCTCTGTAAACGAACTCAGCTATCAGTCATTTAATCATCTTAAGTAGCCTAAAGTTGCTAATTTATTATTTTCAAACTTATATTGTTCTATTACAATCAATTAAGTTATTAGCATTCACAACCAATGAGTTTCGATATTATTCAAGTTGATCCTATAAATAGAAAACCGTTGTTCAAGTTGATTTTCCTGCACGGAATCTATGAGATGTATACTTGAAGTAAGCCAGAGGAATGAATGTATAGGGTTAAAAAGGGCAGAATGACCATATGTGGTTAGGAATACCGAGTGAGGATACTTGAGTAAAGGGTGTGAAATATATCGAGGCTGAGGGAGGGGAAATTCAACAAGTGTGTTACATAAAATTGATTAGTATGAGTGCCAGTGCACAGAATACGTCAAACCTGCTTAAAAACGCATCAGACCAAATATACTTGAGTAAAGTCGAAAATGTTATAAATGAATGAAGTATAAATTAACTATCCTAGATCAAACATATTTCTGATATTAAATGCTATTAATAAGAAATAATGGTAATAATACAAATTAAATTTACGAAAAATGCGAATAAATGAATTCTTGATAAAGCCCCGCTTACATTGGTTTGTTGTATGCTAACGAAATGCCCCTCCTTGTCACCTTCCTAATTGCATTCATTATTGTGCACGCACAAGCATCAAGCAAAAAGTTAGAAGGAAAATCTGCAGTAACCTAAAATTCATATACGATTTTTAGAGGCCCCTTTTGCAACAAAAAATCTTTTACAAGGATTTCCTTGAGTCCCATTCGTTTGTGGATAAATATAGTCAGACTAGATCGGAAAGCAATCTTACTATACTTGCATATGTCACCCCTGTAAGAGCTTATATTCTTGACAACCAAGTGGAACAATAAAGGCTATGACATAGCGAAGTACCTTACTGCAAAGTTTTCTTTTATCTCTCCCGTCTGGCTACAAATTAGGCGAGTCGACCAGACATATAAGCTCTTTGGTCTTCACGACGTGGATAAGTGTAAGAATTCTTTCGTATATTAATCTGTCAGCTTGGATGAAGGAGCTAAAAATTTCCGACCCAGCTATCAAAATTGTTCCAAGGATCCTTTTCGACGGTTGGTCCAGTCTAGATTTTTCAGAGACATTGACAAAAAGGTCCAATGCTCTCTCTTGTGCAGCCATTATTGTTCAAGCCCTACAGGTATGTGAATTTTAGGTTATACACGGGATACCTTGATAGATATGTTTAGCCACCCTTTATTTTCCATCCTTAGTATCTGTGGTAAATTAGTTATTGTTTAATATAGTTTCAAAATAACCATATATATCTTACTAGACAAATTTGGTCTAGTATCCCTATGGCTTATTTTGTTTCTAACCAGATAATCTTATATATATTTCAAATTTCGATAGCCAATTTGACATTAACCTTACCGCAGTTTATTGCTAATGGAAAAAATAAGTACGCTTTTATTCTGGTTTTTATGGTGTTGTCCTTTATTTGGCTGTTTGCGTGCGATAAAATCATAGCCGTTTATCGTACTTCTTCATTTCATTTTTTACAGGAATATGGATTTGATGGTGCTGTTCTAGAACTTTGGTCTCAACATAGTGGCACGTCTGAAACGTATCTATTTACCCTGTTGCTTCATTCCCTATAGAGATCTCGTGAATTTTATCAAGATTCTGTCCCGGAGTTTCAAAGATTCTGCCATGGTTATAATTCTTGTTGTACCACCCTTCATGTATAATGGGTAAGGCTAATAAGCTATAACTTCCAGCGGCTTCCCAGGAAGATTCCAGCGAAATCACTTTACTTTGCTATTCGAAAATATTGACTACTTTAGTCTGATGACATATGACTATTCAAATGCTCATTCGTGAGTTATTTATAATTTAAACTTTAGTTTTCAGTAGATCTAATGTTTCCTTCACACTTATCTATTTTATATTTTGCTAACCTTATTGGCAAGCTCTCAGGCACCTCATCGTTTTTGGTTCTGTCTTTTTATCACAAGAAAAAAATTTATTTAAAATTCTGATTAACTAGAACCTACTGCACCCTTCAAAGTCAGTCAAAAAGACTTTGCTTCCTAGAAAAGCAATAATATGTGTTTCTCATGACCTTATTTTCTAAGTTCATTTCTTAAAATGTCTGCTACCATCGGTGAATAGGAAGTTGTGCTAACCTTCGCCCCTAAGTTTCACTGTATCTTATTTCCAAACGTATTTTATATCTAAGATGAACCGCCTTTGTTTATTATTAGGTCTTTAATTTACTGGGGAACGACTAATTCTATTTGTCAATGCGGATAATTAAGGATATAATTTTCTACTCGAGTGCTGTAGCCATGTTTTAAGGGTTAATTTGCTTATCTCTTCTGCTCGGACTTATTCAGTTACACAAGTGAAAATTAGGGTGGTATTAAACCCAAACTTATCATGAGGTTAGTGGCAAGCCTAAGTATACCTCCTTGGATCTCGTTTTGCATAAATTATTTTTAATATTATATTGTAGCCTTTTGTGTCTACTACGGAGCTTGAATTCTTAAAATGGATTACATCATACCATTCTATTAGACCCATTCTCTAAAATTATGCGCCAAAATTTTCGTTCTCTTATTGTATATGCTCCTTTATTGGTTTATAGAATATTAGTCGCATAATTGTCTACTAATTTGCTTTGGTTTTTATTACGGATTTTATTTGTTTTGATCTAAAGGCCTGGCCCTAATAGCCCAATAGGCTGGGTCAAAAAGTGCATCTACCATTTGGCTCCTGATGATGATGATGAACCTGAAAAAGTTGCTAAGCAACGAGCGAAATTACTAGTAGGCACAAATTTTTATGGAAATGATTATGAGCCTTCATACCATCGCGCCAATTCGATCCTTGGTCAAGAGTGAGTTACAATTATTTTTTTTCAATCCTTCGTGAATGGCACCGCAATTCATCTTTTTTCATTATTTAACTGGATATCTACACTAAATTGCTTTTACCTAATATCCACTTATCACACGACAGGACAATGCGTTTGAGCTCAAGCGCTAAAATATTAATTTTCACCATCTTGTTTTTCCAAGCGCTATTTACAGAACTTGATTTATTGTGACTCAGCGTTATCTGGGACCGGAGGATTGCCTTAGACCGGAGACAGTTTGATTATGTGATTAAGACCTCGATTCACTGTCCTGTAACCCCGATTAATTTTTACCAAACTTTCGCCTTGCATTGGTCTGACATTTTTAGGATCAGAGGCAAGAATCTAAGAAAAAAGCATCACATTCCGAATCAAATAAAGTGGTTGGTTCAATCATTCACTTAGCTTTCTCAACCTAACGAGGTGTATCATCATTTGGCTATTACTCCACACTTACTCGTCTGCAGATAAGTGAAGTTGATGCATAGAGGGTGTTGATGTGGTCACAACTGTTTTCCTACGATCCAAAAATCCGAAATTCTTCACTCCGAAGCAATGGTCCCTTGGTTTAATGTGAGAAAAATACACGAATACCTTCGAAATGAAAATTCAATTCACTTTACCCAATTAAAAGATTCCTCTAAGCCTAGCTTTTCTTCTGAATATACTCGTTGCAATTTTGCTTGAGGGGGCACTTTTAGTTCTTGATCCTCACTTGACATCGTTTTTCGGTTAGGATTTCGGGTGTGTCTTGAAATTTTAATCTAATTTTGCTATTGAATAACTATTTCTACTAACAGTCCTTCATCACCTTGAACGAAATACGGTGAATACATCTCATATTATATTATAACCAACCATCAAGATGACCTTTGCTTTAGCCTTGAGTTAGTATAACATTTCGGGGTCTAAGGCAACTATAATATACTTTTTATTTGACAAGTATCTCATCCCTAATTGTGTGTTTATCACGTTTTTATCATTAGTATTCGTTCGAAATTCTAGATGGAGAACTAAAAACGTATCAAAAGTGCCATTACGATTGTGCTTTTATTGAATGCGGGTGCCAGTGGGTTTCATGGCAAACCAGCCCTCTCATATATAATATTTTATAGAGACTATTGATGTAGCAAATTGGTATATGCTTCATGATAGCTAATTACTTATATTTATATATTACCAGTAGATTTAGGAAAAATTCAATTATCAGTTCTCTGTTTCTTTGTGCGATTTATGGTGAATACTGTCCTTATTCATGTAATTTAGCTTGCTTAATCGACATTCCCACTATAAAATGTGATATGAGAGAGATTTAGCTTGACTTGAAATGATGCTTACAATGTGATTCACCGGCACTTGTGTCAGTGTGGAGGAGTGTTAAGCTATCAAAATAAGCGCTGAACTAGTCGATTCTGGGCCTCTGGGGGTGCTGGTGCGACTAAGGCGAGGTTTTGACTGCAATTCACCTTGGATAAGAATATCTTTTGGGAAGTAAGGTTAAGGTAAATGCATAGGCATCGTTAGGCCTACTCATGTCAATTCAATTATCAGTTCATAGGTTATTACATTTTTTATTCAGGACTTACTCATATTATTGAAACCTACTCGATATGAATTTGAGTTGCTACCTTAAACCGATTCTTTAGGCATTTATATTATCCATACCTTATAAATTCTGTTTGGAAGGCATAATTATTCACTGCGGAGAGTGAAGATCAGGCGATGGACATAAATAGGGTATATGTTTTTATACAATCTCCTTGGTCTATTTTTCTCCCTACATAGGAGTCAAGTACATAGTATATAGTCTCAGTGATACTCATAATGTCGAAAGCAATACACCTTTGCTAAAGGCTTACAAACATGTTTGATCCTTAAATTCGGTTTTACTATGTTATTATATTAAGATTTGAAATTAGAAGGGAGACTCATGGACCTAAATGAGCATCTTTAAGAAATTGTCCCATGCTATATCAAAGTGATTTAGGTAAGGGTTTGCCTTCGTCTAGTTTTATTCTGCCATGTACTTTGAATATACACTTTTATACAGAATTTGTTTCTCTACCAACTTCCCTGACATACGGACTGAATGTGTAACAAGACAGGCAGAGCAAATTAATAGGAAATGATGATAATCTTATATCAAAAACTTTAGCAAGTTATTCAGCCAATTGATAAAACACTATCATTATGCAATTTTTTTGATCATTTTAGCTTTGTTAAACTCGTGGATCAATATCATCCAAGTTTTCTCTGGAACGAAGAGGATGCGGAACATGTTGTAACATACAGGTACCGATGACTCATTAACCTCGTATTTAAGCCAGAAATTTTGCTCCTTGATATGCTAGTAACGAAATATGAAGAGAATTTGGGTTTAGATGAGTCTCTTGATAAAGTAATGTTGGCATGCCTTTCATTTCATGCATATAAATTTACCATAGAATTAGTAAGGGGCGATATCTTATTTTTTATTGATATTCTAGTTAGCAAAGCGGAAACCAACTTGTATAGAGGTGTATAGGCAATCCAAAAAATGTGTTTGACTTTAAGTTTCTTTTTAAAACACTTATTGGGTTTAAGATGATCTAATCAAATTTATGGCAAAAATGAGCCTTTATCTTTTAAGTCTTAATCATCAGAACCTAGAAATGGGGCGGTTAAGGAAAATTTGAGAACAATTTTCCGTCTTGAGTAAATGACAATCATTTGACAATGTGACCTAATAAAAGGAAGGTAAACATATATTAGGACATTTTTCGTATTTAAGTAGAGTTTTGAGACTACAAGTAAATCAGTAATATGAGATGTATTTACCCTTCATCACCTTAAACGAACTAGGGTGAATACATCTATTAGGACAGTCAGCTGAATCTCTCTATTATGGTTCTTATTTCACCATTCTGTCAACTAACGAAATGCTAGTCGGATTACTGAGGAAGTGGGACATTTTAACAGCGTACATCGAGACTAACAGTATTCGGTGGTGCCGTCTTCTAATTTTTGTACCCTCCAAGTCGGAGGTTTTGTGTTTATATGGGAGGGTCTATGAGGAGAGAAACAAGAAGTTATATAAAAATAAAGCAGTCTGCAAATGTTTGGGAGTTCAAAAATCACAAGTGGCTGAACACGTGGCTTACACAGAACACCAAGTAGATTAATATAGAGACAGAGACTTTGCAGATTGAAATTATACAACTGCGAGGAAGTCCTGGGAGTCTATAGAAATCGTGCAAACTTTTAACGGCAAAAATAACAATATTGATGCGTTTTTCTTAGCCTACAGTTGCCTCATTTTATTTTGGGTTCGAGCATAACTTCATCCTTCCTATTATTATATTTTTAGGGACAAACGCAGTATAGAGCATCAAGTCTTCTATCCGAGTATGCTTTCAATTGCCCGTAGGCTTTCATTACTGCAAGAGCTTGGAACTGGACTTTCAATCTGGGAAATCGGTCAGGGTCTCGATAGCTTCCTTTCTCTTTTGTGACTCCATTTTATCAAAGGCGAAATTGCAGCTTCTTCACTAGAATTTCATTCCCAAACTGTTTGATTCATCATTTGCTTTCGAAATTATATTCTTTATTTTGCGGTTTTTAAGCTTACTTATATTATGAGTAAGGTAATTATTTGTTTATCGCATTGATGATATTTCATTTTGATACCACATTATATTTGCATTTCGTGTGAAGTATTTCGCCTTTTTCAGATAAATGTTGAGTCGAAATTTGAGCCTATTTATGAGATGTATTCATAAGGTGATAAGAGCACTGGTAGTTGAATTTTCCAATAGTGATGTGAGTAGACCTTACGCTTTAATTTAATTTCGCATAGTCCTGCTTCCCAAAAGGTATTATCATCCAGAGTGGACTGCAATTTCGACCTTGCCTTGGTTTTATCAACGCATCCAGTGGGACTCGAACCATGACACGGCGACGTATAATCTCGCCACGCTAACCACTACGTTACAATGCCACAAGTGGCCTTGGATCATAGGGCACAAGTGAATCTCAAGGAAGGCCAGGCATTTTCCCATCTTATTCTGTGATCGGATTGTCGATGAAGTATAGTTGTATTTGCTTTAGCAATCGACTACGTTACTTATTTTTCGTTTTATGAGTAGGTTTTAAAGACTATCAGTAGATAATTTGTTATATGTATTCATCCTATCTCGTTCAACTATCAGTACCCTTATCACCTAAACGAAATCTGATGAACACATCATATATCTGTTATACTGGTAGTCCCGAAAGCCTACTTATAAAACGGGAAATTTGAGATTTTTTGCCTAATATATCTATAATCTAGGCTATGATTGGCCTCGGTTGTGCTTCTCCTTGAGACTTCTTGGGACTGGTTTAACCTAGAGAACTCTGGATATGATACTAGAAATAAAAGTCTTGATAAGCACCGCAAAACATACGATCCTGAATACGATGTCAGGTGGTAAGGGAGCAGGCAATTTATATAGTAATAAAATCATAACTAAATGCATAAGTGGATTAGATGTATTTCTGATAATGTTAAAAAGTAGTCAAACTGGGGCGCCGAGGCGTGGAAATCCTTTATAGAGTTAATCATGGCCTAGAAATAAGAACTGTTAGATCATTCGGAGGTATTTTATATAAAAATAAACAATATAACATTGGTCGTAGATATGAAGTTCATGATGCTGTGGCCTTCTATTTGGTCACAGTCTGCTTCAGCTCTATAATGTTGTTGGTTCGACTTTATTTTCGCGTCAGGGAGACCTTGTAGAGTGTACTTTGTCCCGTGCCCTCTGCCATAGTATTCGGGATTTCCAGCATTGAACCATTGGCTAGATACATTCACAAATGTTTCGCCGGCATCGTCAGGGGGAGGCGACATCGTTAGCACAGAGTTCTCTCAAAGTGACAAGCGGAGGCCATTCCCTTGACCAATTTTCTGTTCAATCGTTGTGACATCACTCATCCCTATTTTTTGTCCTTCATCTAGTACCGCATCTCTTTCTCTCAATCCCACTTCATATGGCTCATCCGCTTATTTACACAATTCTGTGCTCTTGTTTCCTCCAATGTCGCATAGGAGTGTGTCGCTACAAATGGATTTAATGATGCGTAGTCATCTTCACCACTAGTACTAGATGCCGTTTGCAGGACTCCTAACCTACATTTTGCCCCCCTTTTTTTCCTGCCTGCTTGCAAATTGGCCGCTGCTAAACAACAAAATCATTTTTGGGCCGCCTAAGAACGTTCCATTCCAGTCTTCGATTATGCCATCTTCAAGGAGTTAGAGCAGACGATGCACATGTCAGTGCCTGGGAATCTTCCTCTATCTAGGCTTCAAACCCTTGACTCAATTATTCAAGTTGGCCTCACTGGAAGCTGTAGGGGCTGTGGTTGTAGATTTGTGTGATTATGTCCTTGGCGCACCGCTTGTAACCCGGATGAATCCTTGCTGAGCTTTCGTCTATCTTGTGACGGACATAGTCAGAGCGGGATACCATGCCTAAGGATAATTCAACAAAAACACGAAGGCAAGGTGGCCGGCTTCAAACCTACCAACGTATAGTCTAATTTGCTCCACTTAGGCATCTCATATTTGGGTTGGATATCATTTGTTTTCCCTAAATATAGGCTCAAAAGTCGCCGCATATGAAGTGTGGAACAGATGAAATTGTGACTGAACAGCTGCGTCCTCCCGTAAAACACTCCTACCTTTGATCCTGCAATGTTACCGAATGTTGTTGATTTCCACTGAGTGAGTGTTGTGTGAATGCATTGCTCTGGAAATGAGTGTGGTGTGAGAGTCAAAACTAGATTCGAGCCTAATCAAGCCTCCTCTTGCATGGTAGCATTTCTTTTTCCCCTTCTCTCTCTAAACCTATCCAACAGCCACAAGTAGTTTCTGCTTAAGTTCTTACACATTACTTCCATTCTGGGTGTTGGCTGTTTTGTTGATTTCTATCGCATTCCTAATCTTTCTCTTATTACTATAGTACCCATATCCATTTAGGCGTTTGGGATTAGACCAATCTATCTGGTGTACTGTGTGAGCCATTTTTTCGGACATAATTGTATCCGTTTCACGCTTCATCTGCTGCCACTTCACATATTATCCGCATTTACTTAACTTTTAAGCAAACATTTAAGCGAAGCATAGTATATCCAACAAAATCGTAAGATGCCTAAGTAAGTGGACCAAATTGGACTATAGGAAGTAGATAGGTTTGAAGCCAATTATCTTCCTTGCCGTCATGTTTTGGTGAATTATCGTTAAGCATGATGTCCTGCTCTGACTCCGTCACATGGAGGATGAAAGCTCAGCAAGGATTCATCGTTCTCGCAGGTAGTGCGCCGAGGACCTATTAGCACAAATCTACAATCACAGCTCCAAGACAATCCCCCTGCAGCTTCTGGTGAGGCCAACTTATGAATCCCTTCGTCTCTTCAAAAGAAATGAAAGGTATTCCAACGTCAATTCATTAAGGGATTCTTCGAAGGCCAGTTTTTATACATACCTAAATTCATATTAGACTTAAAGAAAACCTTGAAAATTTTGCACTCATTATTATTAATTAAGAACAGACATAGACAAATCTTGTGTGAAGCTCTTATTTTGAAGGACTTCCTTAATTTCCGAACATTTGCAGATAAGCTTCAAGACAAAGGTTTTCTGCAGGTGAGAAAGAAACAATAAAAAACCGAGACGTCCGAGAATAAGAATCAGCTCAAAAGGATGGGCAGCATCCAAATTAGTGAAAACGGAGAAAGAGGTAAATCTGTCCAAAATATTATTAAATCTTTACACAGCACATCCTATCAAAGGGTCTCAACTTTTGCTTCGTATATAGGCAGAGTTTCGAGACTACCAGTAAATCAGGTATATGAGATGTATTCACCCTATTTCGTTTAAGGTGATGTAGGACTGGTAGTGGAATTTTCCTCCATGCTACGAGTAGAGCTGGCATTTACCTTGAATTTCACATAACCCTGCTTTCCCAAAAATTGCTCTCATCGAAAGTGGACTGCAGTTTCGACCTCGCCTAGGTCTTATCAACACCCTCAGCAGGAGTCGAACCATGACAGTGCAGCATATGAGCTTGAGATGTTAACTACTCCGACACATTACGAGTGCTTTTGGTTCACAAGACAGATGTGAATTTCATGGAAGGCCAGGCCTTATCCAATATCACATTATTTGGTGGGATTGTTGGTGAAGCAAACGTATTTTTGCTATAATAATCGACTACATTACTTATTCTTAGAATATAAGCAGAGTTTCGACACTACCAGTAAATTAGTCTTAACTTTGCAGTTAGTTTTTCCTTTAATTGATAGCCACATAGGGACACCATATAAGAAAAGGGAAGTTAGTACTATCATAAGGAAACTCAGTAAATTATCAATTAATATTGAGGGCAGAGATAATTGTGGATAGGCCAGGCTATGCAGAGAAAATGCTGCATGAATTAGCTGATGGATAAACATAGACTATAATTAAGGATCCTAAAGAAGGCCAAAACTAAGGTTATTTGCAAGAATGTGTAAACAGTAGAGAATTGGGCAAGTAAAGAATGATCACGCTACTCTAGAGAAATTCCAAACCCTCAAATGCCAATGTTCTGTCCAAAATTCATAAGAAATGTATCCTACTAGGATCCTTGTAAATAATAGAGATAGCGTGATGTATAAAATGTCATGATTTATTTGGGGTCACTTCAAGCAAATATCCGACATTTTATAAAGTTAGTGATCATCAGACTATAAAAAAATAAGATTTTATTGTAAGTTTCATATAATGTCAATGTACACTAATATTCCGATAAATGGCGTAATGAATAGGCTAGATTGTATTTGTAAATTCATTATCGAGTTAAAAATGGAGAATAAATTGCCTTTTCTGCATGTATTCGTGAGCGAATTTGGCGATAAGTTTACCAGAGAACTAAATAGAAAACACACACGTTTCTTTATTGATTTCTAATCTAATCATACGTATAAGTTAAGCGAAAATATGAAGACCAAGATGGCGTGGCCTTCAGATTGGTCGCGGTCTCACTTCATTCTATGGAACTTTATTGACTTTGTTTTCGCTATATGGTTATGTTGACACGAAGATATAGAGGAACTCATCTTACCCGGAGTCCATAATATACATGATAGTATACAGTCGGACCGTGGACTTGGTACATTCCCAGATGCTTCGCCGGCATCATAGTTGTCATCGTTAGTGAGCCTTGCCATTCTTAACACCACATCAAAACTTGTCAAAGAGAGAAGTCTATCTTGTTTCCTTGACAAGTAGTGGTTTATTGCTAAGAACGTCCACGGTCCGACTGGATATTATCATGCATACTATGGACTCCGGATAAGGTGCGTTCCTCTAGGTCTTCCTGCCATTATGACCAAGTTGCGAAAACGAGGTCAAACAACCTCTATACAACGAAAGGAGACTGCGACAACACAAAAGGCCACACCATCTTGGTCTTCATGCCTTCGATTAAAAGACTTACAACCTTGCCATGAACAAAATTCAGCGTTTATTTGAGACAAGAATTCTCTGGCCTTTAATAGTGCTGCATAATGTGAAGTAACGTTAACACAAAACTGTTCTTCAATTCTGGAAAGCTATGACCGATGTATAGCACATGCATTTTAAATATTTTTCAATATATCTAGCCGGGCTAAGATATTTCTAGAGGATCCTAGCCATATGTTCTGGTTAATTTAATTATCAACCACTTTGGAAATAAGAAATAACTATCAATTCGATTTCAGTTCATGTCTTGTGACTAGTTGGGAAAGTCCACACAAAGCTCTGCTATGCACGTGACCAAGTTACAGTGGCTTTTCAATTCGCATCTAATCCTCTACTATCACTTTTAAGATTAACTACTACGCATTCTTCGCCGT
>CAAALY010000161.1:0-11810 GCA_900617795.1 Protopolystoma xenopodis
TTTTATGGAAACTGATATAGTTAGTTGTCTATTATCTTCTTTCACCCTGTTCGGTTAAAGGTGATGAAAGATTGTCAATTAAATGACATGAATAGGCCTCACATTTCAACGAATTTCACACAGCATTCCTACTCAAAAGGTGTTTTCATGCAGAGTGGACTGAAATTGTGTACCCTTTATAGGTCTTATTAATATACCCAGCGGGACTCCAAACCGGGTTGTGGTAGCACAGCGTAGTGGGATTGCTGATTGCTGTCTTATTTACTATTTACAATCTATTAAATTGTCTTTTTGGAAGCAATACTCTGTGAAATTCAATAAAGATATGAGATCTAATATCATTATGAAAATATTCCACGGCCAGTCCTTTATTTTATTACACAAAATAAGGTGAATGCAACTCTTATACATAATCCACCAGTAGCGTCTAAACCTACCTTTAAATGAAAATGAATGAGTTTGTACACTTTTCTTATTCGCTTTCACTAATCCTATCGTCTGATTCAATCATACTTCGTCGATGAATTTAAATCTTTTATGCTCATAACTCCACTGGAATGCAAACTACTTGTTCTATATATTTCGTTTTTAAAATTACATGTTGCTCACTCAAATAGGAAAAATACAAAAACCGTCATACTACATGTTATTATCCAAGTAATCGAATTCAGTTTACATAAGGCTTCACTTACTTCTTACTTCATAAGAATATTCTTCGAAATTTTATTTATAATTTGTTGGTTTTCATACTGTGAGTAGTCGCATGAGATAAAAGGGAACTTATAATTGAATTAAATAAATGAACTCAAATCCAAGCTATTTAAGAGGCCTATTCGTGTGATTTTGGGATTATTCAATTATAAGCCCTTCATTATCTTATGCTAGCTAGGCTGCCTACAAGTCTTCTGCTAACCCATGTTTCGTAATCACTGTTTTCAGTCAGCTACATTTACCTATGCATAGGAGTTGTAATGTCGTTGCGGTATTCGCATGCCGGTATCAAATCCTATTGGTGGTACTGCTGGGACCTAGGAAAAGTAGAAACTGTATCCCAGTCTAGATGTGAAGGCCTTTTGGGATAACTTGAATCTCTCTCTCTCCAAATCACTTCAAGAAACCTAGAATGACTTAGCTCTTATTTTTCGTTCATAAGCAGGATTCAAGGCTACCAGTAAGTCAGTAATATGTGATATATTCACTCAATTTCGTTTAAGGTGATGAAGGACTGGTAGTAGAATTTTCCCACAATGATTTGAGTAGAGCCGACGTTTCCATTGAATTGCACATTGCCTTGCTTTCCCAAAAGTTGTTCTCATCCCGGCTGAGAATTATTCTACCAGTCCATCATCACCTTAAACGGAATTGGGTGAATAAATCGCATATTGTTTCTCTTTTGTCTTCCATCATCACAATTAAATCACTGTGTCTTGTAAATACCACTTTTTGTTTCGGAACCTTCATGAACCTAATTGTCATCTAGTTATACCTATTTTGATTGACCTATTAAACTCATAACCACTCTTCTCACGATAAATGGAAGAGGAGGCTTGGCATTTCTATAAAATTTCACATTTTATGCATCACTAAGTCCATTTTTCTCTAACTCGACTGAGTTTAGACCTTGTCTTTTAGATGTACCGATATTCAAATCGGATTCTAACCGCGAAAGTATGGCCCCATAGACTCACACCTTAGCCCCGAAGCCACACGATTCTAACCCCTTGTTTTACGCACTAAACAAAAAAATGTTAAGATTTGGTTCGAGCTTGTTTTCGAAATTTGTTCGGAGCGTCAGGGATACCTTGGGGATTTATTGAATTATAAGCAGTCCTTGCTTTGCATCTATTAGGGTACTTTTTTGAAAACCATACATCCTCTCTAAGTTGTCACGGGTGAAGTGGCTATTGGTCCAATCAGTTTAAATTGCCATATTTCGACAAAAATCAGGCTCCTGATAGCTGTGAAACACCGTCAAACAATTTTTATACACAAAAAACTGTTAGTTGTTTACTATCACTTAATTACAAGCTAACACAAATTTGCTACAGATGGCTCAAGCATCTTCCTGAGTTTTTAGTCATTTTTCTTGAAGGAAAATTCAATCCAGTAATTGGCAATTTATTTCACTCTGAAGTATTATTTGACAGAATTTACTCAAACTTCATGTGCTTTAGGACCCTTCATTGGATGACGCCTCATTGATACTTTAAATTAGACCATTGTATTTTATTAAATTTTTAAAGAATTCTATAGCCTTACTTGGCTTTAGGATAAATATCAGTTACTAGTCATGTGCCAAGCCTATATTTTAAAAGAGCGTCCGACTGTTCAGCCGGCTTTAGAATTCATTGTATCGCAAAGATTACGCATATGGTGATTGACTCTGTACCAATTCTCTGTATCATCTTTTTTTAAATATGCCTTTCTTAGATCAAATGACCTGCGCTTTAGCCATTGGCCGACCGCCTTTCTTCAACTTCAGGCCGACTTCGGCATTTCACCTCCTCTTTTTCAACCTCGTGTTCCGCCGCCTAGCTCTCGACGTAATCCCGAGGAGTCTCCATGCTTCCAAGAAACTGAGGAACATCGAAAAAGCGTTCGGACGCTGCTTGGACCCACTCCGATGGAAAAGCAGCTTATTTCGACTCACAAAAATGTCGATTTGCATACAAAGTATGCCTTCTCTAATTTATGCTCATTATGGCTGCCTTATTTCGGATCGGTTTCATTAGAGTTTCAGTTTTATGTTTCGAGTCTTAAGATTTCGTGCATGGACCAATAGCTTAGAGATTTTTTATTTAACCCTTTTTCATACCAAAAAGAGTATAGTATAGTTTGCAGTCATTTGTATTCATTTTTGCACCATTCATTCGATTATTTTAATATGCCTTAAATATACCGAGCTCTTGAAAGTTGATTATTCTTGGCCTTCTCGCCTGCTTTTGCCTTAGTGTTTACACTCTATAAAATTATATCCACAATTAATTGATGTAAAATTTGTTTGTTATTTTTTACCTCAATCTCTGTCAACAGTAGATTCAGCGGACGTTAATCAGAGCCCCCTTTGACATTTTGCCTAAAAGTAATATTGCCTCCTTTACTTTAGATTACCATGCTTTAAATTTCTATTTCGAAATTGCAAAACATGATTTTCCCCAATAATCCAATGCAAGCAAATAATTAAAATTTAAGGATGCCTTGCATTTTTAGGTCTCCTTCCAAGTACGGGTTGTGTCCACGGCATGCTTGTCTGACTTGCCTCTATTTCTCTATTAAAAATCATTTTTGTGTATCTTCTCCAATACGAATATCGAGCCTCATAAAGTTGTGACTACAGGTAAATGTGAATCGGTAAAATCTTTTAGAGGGAGCGAGACTAAGTGAATATTCCTTGGCCAAGGGTTTGTGGATGGAGTTTTGTTTCTTTAATAGGCGTAGTTAGAAACGGCCAGATATTCGGTATTAAAGATGTCCAGACTTTATTGTTTGGCCGGAAATAAAAGCAAATGCAAACGAGTTTTGGGTCATCGGACTTAATAATAGCTATTAGTTAAATTAATTCGGAAACGCAGGTGTCCTTTCTCCTCCCAATAATCGGGGCTGAGGACATCAAACTACGCAGACCATGGCCATGCTTCCTGATGTTCCATACTTTATTTGATTATCTATCCTCTTGAAACATTGGCTATTTTATTTTGACATTTCTTTTCTTATTTGTTTACCCATTCTCCAGACAATTATCAATTTAACTCTTGTTTGTATTTTCAATGATAAAAATTATCGGATTGGTGGGTAGCACTTAAGTGTACAATTCATGTCCACATATTGTTTTTTTTTATTTCCTTGATTCTTTAATTTCTTCCAATTAAATTTGCCAAAGTATATTTTTTACTTCTTTTATTCAACAACTTTGCCCCATAAATACATTTTGTTCATGTAAGCATAGTTATTTAATGGCTTTCATTGTCTCCATTTCTACCCGAGGCGTGATTTTGACTTTTATTAATAAATATTTTCTTCTATATGTGTTAGATATGCAGCGCACAGATTTATATCAATCTTTGTCTTACTATCAGCGTGCGTTATATACTCTTCTCATTTCCTCGTCAATTCGTTTTTTTATGAAATAATTGCCAAATATGGGATTTTTCGTATACTAGTTCTCTAATCTATTGGTTTCATTCATGCTGATTTATCCCCTTGAATGGTTAGCCATATACCTTTTCTATTTCATAATACGGAGTAACATGACCTTTGGATACTTTTTTAAAATATTATTTTGATAAATAAAAATTGACATAAAATTAAATCGCTTTTGATTTTAATTTTGATTTGATTTTTAGCAACTTTGATTTTTAATATTGTCAAAGTTCATACAGACCTAATCACCTAAAGCCCTTAAGATTTTTACATTTCTGACACAGCTTGAGATATTCAACAACTCAATTCCTCCGCTCATGTGCTAAGTATATTCGCCAATGGTTGATTCTTTACAAAAAATTAAACAGAATACTTATATTTTATTCGATGTTAAATTAAGTATATATTCAGATAAAGCAAGCTACGATCGTACAAAAGTCCACAATATCTTGTTATTCATTATACTAAAAATCACCCAAAGTTTATTCGAATTACCTTATCTTTTATATTTGCATTCCATCCAAGATTTGTTTTCCATTCTGCGTTATTTCTTCTTCTTAAGCTCTTTTATTTGCGTCTTACATCATCGTACACTTTTGATTACCCAATCATCTTTCAGCAATACTTGTCGATGAAGCCAACTTCCTGTGAGTGATCTATATTTATCGAAGATATGAGGACCAAGATGGTATGGCCCTCGGTATGGTATCAGTCTCCTTTCGATGTATAGAATTGCGTCGACCTCGTTTTCGCAACTTGGTCTTTTTTTCACGGAGACTTAGTAGAACGCATATTGTCCAAAGTGCTCTGCCATAGTAGTTTTCATAATTTCCAGCATCATACCGTGAACTTGGTACATTATCAGAGGTTTCTCCGGCAACATCAGTGAGTCTTGCCATTCTCAGCACCAAGCTACAACTCGTCAAAGAAACAAGTTCAATCAATTTCTTGATCAACTTTCTGTCTAAACGGTTGTGCTATCATTCCTCTTTCTGTCACAGCCCATCTATCTACTCCTTACCCACTTATCCCACTCCCGCCCTTTTTTGGCAAGTTTATTGTGGCCTCATCACGCTTACTGTTCGCCCTGATCTCCTCTCTTGCGATTTGCAAATCCAACTCGGGCCCCAATTTCGGATCCCCATCATGCTCCCGTGGATTCGTTTCTTGTCTTTCTAGTTGACCATTCTCATTCGGTTCCGGTCCCAATGTAGGTTTTACACCAGGCGCTATTTCTCAAGCCGTTAGAAGCACGTACACTGTCGCATCATCGAACAGAGCTCGTTGGCTCTGATTTCCATGCTTGCAGACATTTGACATTTCCTTCGAGGGTCGTCCCCTTGATTAAGCCCGTGTAACCTGATCAACTATGAACGCCCATCCCTGGTCGCCTGCTGTATTTCGAGTGAATGCTTACTACATTTTGGTCATACTGTCGTATTTCTGTGACGGTTGTGATTATCTGTCTCCCTGCGGCAGGCGCCGCATGATATGCAGTAAACTCCCGAACAATCCAACTTGTCCATCCTCTCATGTCGTGTGGGTAGACTAGAAAAGAATGTTGTTTTTTCTTCGGTGGTCACTTGAATATTTCATTTCTTTAGTATTGGCCGTAGTTTTTGAGTTAGTTCGCAGGAAGTTAGGCATATCCACTTTTGTTAATCCTTCTCTGTCCTCATTGTTCTTTCATAATCCTCGTTCTTCAATCGGCTTTTCACGGCCCGTATATTTCTTTGTATTACTTCACTTTGGTATCGTTGTCGAGGAATATCCTAGTCGATTTGTCCAATTCTTCATCCCAGAATTCCACATCCGTTAAACGTAGGCTTCTGATGATCATGCTTCTCATCATTCCCATCTTTAGTCTGCAGTTGTGATGGGACTGGAAACTAAATATAATCCCGGTATATGATTTCTTTCTGAACAATTTCTTCTTTAGCGTCCCATTATAGTGAATCACTTCAATATCCAGGTAAGATAACCGCTCACCATTCTCTACTTCCATCGTGAATTTGATTTTTTCTTCAATCTAGTTTATAAACTTCAGAAAATCTTGCAGGTTTTCTCTTCAATTTGACGAGAGTGCGAAGTAATCTTTCAGATACCGCATGAACACTTCTGGTTGTAGCGGTGACATCTTGAAGTTTTCTTCCAACTTATTAATATAAACATTCGCACTCTGTTTAGAAGTTGTGATATTGCGGAGTGGGATAAGCGGGTTAGGAGTAGATAGATGATTCGTGATTGAAGGAGGAACGATAGTACAACTGTTTCGACAGAAATTTGGTCAATGGATTGACTCCACTTTTCTCTTTGACGAGTTGTAGCTGAGTTGGTACTGAGAATGACAGGACTCACTGATGATGTCGACTACGATGCCGGAGAAAATTCTGAAAATATACTAAGTCCACGGTCTGACTCTTGGAATTATGATACTTACTGTCAGAGAACTTCGGACAAGATGCGTTCAACTAAATCTTTCTGATAACAAGACCAAGTTAGCAAAAACGAGGTAAATCCACTTCTATCTATATTTACACTGCTTTATCATAAAATATTATTCAAAGAAATCTGTAAAGAAGCCATGACCATTTTTAACTGGGATATATTTTAATTTCGCTTTTGGGCCAATAGGTCTCTTCAGCGAATTCAGTAATTTACTAAAAATGTTCACTATTTCGATATAAGAGCATTGTATCGAATTTTTTCTTTTCTTTCCCTGTTTATCTCATCTGCTTTCCTCCATCCAAGTCCATCATGTGATCCTTCCTCCTCTACTCCACTTCGTAATTCTGGCAACTTATTGAGTAGAATCTTGACTCGGCATAAGCGACGCCAGCTACGCTTCCTTCTCAGCCAGTTGCTGCAGGCAGCCCTAATCAGCTGGACTCATGCAAGTCCTATTGCCAAAATATCCGGTTTTAATTGCAGTGTGACTGCTATCGGCAGATCTGAGATCCCGGGCGGCAAGTGTTTGGTCGGCAACAAACAGGTCAACAGTGATTCGCTCTTCTGTCTTGATTGGGCCTGTCTGGTATCTATTCTTCTTCTTGATGGCAACACCCTTATCCAGACACTGGCAAGAGCGGCTTTGATCCCTGTCTTGTCTACCGCTGAGTTGCATACTGCTGCCGCAATTGTCGACAATCAGGCATCAATAGGACAAATGAATGTCACCTGCAGCTCTACTCTTTCCTCCGTTATATCCACAGGTATGCGTATATAATGTGTGATTATACCGTAATGGTTTGGCTTTTAGATTAGTCCTAGTTAACTTTCACTGTATTTGGCTAGCTTGGCGTCGTTTTTACAACAGTTTTTCTTTTTGGAGCCTTAAAATACGTACTCTATACTACTTAATCTGCTATTGCTGTCATTGGATCCTTTAGCAAAATTCTATTGCTCTTGATCGGCATTATCAGGAGGAGGGGGTATCATTTTAATCTCAGAACTTTAGCTAATCCAAGTGACATGCAGAATTTATTTCCTTTGTTCATTCTACTTTTCAACAGCTTTGCCATACCCAATCATTTATATCCTGGTACATTTCCTATCTCATTGCACTGTATCATCATCTATCTCATCACTTTTATGTGGCCAGGCGTCCCCTATATTCCAATTTGTACCCTAATTTGCTCTGTTATACTCGCTTTCTGAGTCTCTCTGAGTAGTACTTATTTACCGTCGGTTTTCCACCTTTTCTGTCGATCTTCCTGAGTTTAATTAGTATCTTCACTTGGCAATTCACTTGACCCAATTTCAACCAGCTTGTCTCTTCTATCATTGACAAATGCATAAGCCCCAACTTGTCAACTGCATTCGTTAAATTTTATCTGTCAGGCTTGAAAAGATCTTTTTATGATTGACTTTGAATATATTAGAGTTGTGGACGATTTCGCCTAAGGCAATAGGGGAACTTATTTTTCGTATGTGAGTAGAGTTTCGAGACTCATAATAAGGGAACTGTCAATTGAATTATTCCATTATAATATGAGTAAACCTTAAGTTTCCATTGAATTTCACATGGCTTTGCTTTCCAAAAGGTATTCCCACCTCGCCTGAACTAATCTCATGAGCGCTCTCAGCGGGTAGGTTACATTGCCACGTTACCACGAGAGCCCTTGGTTCACAGGGTAGATATGCATTTCAAACAAGGCCAGACATTTTCTCATATAACATTCTGTGGTGGGTTTGTCGATTATACATCTCAAATATGGGGTCTCCATGTGATTTTTAGGCTCATTATCTTTTTCTTTGATAGAATGTGTCCCGCACTGACTATGTACTAAGTCAACAGTTCGAAATTGGGAATTATCATGAATTTTTTGACCCAGGACGCAGGACTAGTTGCGAAAATGTGGTCAAGCTCACAATGTTATTATCCTATCTATCTTATCTGCCTCTTTACAATAAAATGTGTTCAATCTAATCTCAGTTGTATCAAGCCTAAATGTCATTTACATTAATCACTCCATATTTTTTGATAAACTGAGGAGAAACCTACAAATTTATCCTAACTCTTTTTTGTCTCGCTGACCGAATAGGTTTTTCTATTAAATACGAGCATTAAGCCTGCTTCGATGTGCAATCACCTTCGTTAACATTGCCAGGCTGGCCCGCTGCCCTTCAAGACAGCTCTACCATCCCTACATAATTCCCTCTCTCATATTTCTTGACACTACGCAATCTGCTCAATATCAACAATATTAATAGCCTTTCATCTTACATCCTCGGATTATCATTACACCCCTACATGTTTATATTCCCGAAGTGTGTCAATATACAAAATTGACTCATTAAAACTTATGTCGAAGAACCTCTCATTTCGTTTTAAGGGGCGATTGGAAGGGATTTGCAGGTTGGTTCCATTAAAAGATGTAGGGGGATTGCTTTGGCGCTGTGATTGTAGATTTGTGCGAATCGGTCCTCGGCGCACTGCTCTGCAACCCTGACGATTTCTTGCGGAGTTTTCGTCCGTCATGTGACGGACATCGTCACCATGCTCAACGAGAATCCACCAAAAACACCAAGGCAAGAAAAGTGGCTGGCTTCAAACCGACCTACTTCTTGTAGTCCAATTCGGTCCACTTTGGCATCTCTTGTTTGGGTTGGATATCCAATGCTTTGTCTAAATGCTTGATCAAAAGCTCAGCAAGGATTCATTAGGGTCGCAGGGCAGTGCACCGAAGACCTATTCGCACAAATCTAAAACCATATCTCCAAGGCAACGCCCTTCACAGCCTCCAGTGAAACCAACTTACGAATCCCTTCGACTCGTCTCTTCAAACAAAATAAAAATTACGTCAACGTTGACTTATTACGGGATTCTTCAAAACCCAGCTTTTCTGCATACTTTTAAAACTGTCTCTCTTAATTTACTGTGGATTGTATCAATTAGAAAGTCCAGATAATGTTTGTTTTCAATTGCCTCTTATTTTTCGCTGAGCTTGTTTACGAGAAATGCACAAATACTTTGTGTAAAAATTTAATCCTTATCACTTTTTCTGTTTTATAGTCTTTTAACGAGTTCCATCGGATTTTTATTGTATTAAATGAAGGTTTAACTTTACAGTGGTTCCGTGGTACTCTAAAATTTTATTTGTCTCCTATTTATGCTTGTTCTTAATTATCAACTTCTTATATCATTGCTAGTGACAAAATAAAAAAATCCTTTCATTACATTAATTACAATTATAAAATTATGCTGTTTATGATTTCCCAGACACTCTTCACCTCGAGGCTACTGATCGAGGCATTGCTGCTGCAAATGACGCTTTGGCTGCGCAGGAAAACTCCGGAATCAACTACAGCAACCATGCTCCTCTGCCATCAGACTGTGGGCATAGTGAATTGCCTAAAGAGAATAAAGACGGCAGTCACACATTCACAACTGACGGTCAGACTACGCTGCCTGGTGCTCTATTATGTCGTCTCCTTTCTGGGCTAAACGATCTGGCTCTGTGGTCCGCCGATAACTGTCTTGGCTACCACGCCTTCTTCTGCGCCATGAAGCCTCACTTGGAGTAGGCTCTTTAACTTATCTTTTCATTCTCTTCGCTTTGCACTCTCCTCTAGCCTCAATAAACTGAGCAGAAATTATTCCGACAGCTCCGTAGACCAGCGATTAGTACGGGCTCCGTACTTTTTTTATGTGCCAGTTAAACGTTCCTGTTTGTGTGGTATTTGTTTTGCCTCTTTCTCCTTTCGAATTTTGGAAAAGTTCAAAATTTATCTAGTTTCTTACCAAATGAATGGTATTCTCTGCCGCAGAAAGCCGATTTGGCCCTTGTGCTTCATTCTGACCGTTAAGTAGCCTCGACTAATGTGCCATGGTGCCGGCTCCGGTTGTTAGTGCTTACTTCTAGGCGCCTTATTAAATTTATTTAAAACCTGTGCTTGCTCAATTGACCATGGTTACGACTTAGTTGTCTTCGATATTTATTAGTAACTCAGCCTTATTCACCTTAGTGAAGCAATGCTGATTATCAAAACGATTACGATGCGCAGGTTAGAAAATCGATTTAACTCTAAGCTTTCTGAAAAAAAGACAATCTTCTCTCATTTCCCAACGATTTTTTGTTGACGAGTTTTTGTCATTTTAGTTGATATATTTGTTTATTTACACTAACTCATGATTCGTATTTTTCACTGCTCTGGAAATCTTCACTTTAATTCTGTTCTCCTAGTCCTCTTCGACACCTTAAACAACCTTATTTTAAGTCCATCATTTTCTATTTCAGCAGATTCCCTATTTCCATAAGATTTGAGAGATTACTTTATTTCCGGAAATTTTTTTATTTACAAATAAACCTTACAAATTCTCTATCGAGTATTGCTTTGTCTCTAAAAATCCTTGCAATTTTTCATTGAAGGGAAAGGTCAAAAGTAGCTAGACCATGATAGCGTTGCCTTTTGTATGGTAGCGGTTTCCTTTCGCTGTTTAGTAGTTATTTGACCTTGTTTTCTCAACTTTGTCAATTGGCAGGAAAACCTAGAGAAAAAAACCTTGTCAGGAGTCTATAGTATGCATGATGTTTTCCTGTCGGACCGTGGAAATGGTACATACCCAGACGAATGTTTACATGGACAAATTTAAAAAGGACTCGGGAAGTCACCATTGCAACCAAGAGTGCGTATGCGATACTTGGATGAGTAATTTGCACTTTAGTCGCATTTTAAGGAAAATTTTAATGAATTCCTTAATTTTATTAGCCAACTTGATGAGCAAATTAACTTTAAATTGGAGGCGGATGAGGATGACGACAACGCTTTGTGGATAGTGAAGCCATGTGCTGCAATAGGACACTGGTGAAGAGATTATTCAGAAGGAATTCATCTGCGGGAATCATCCTTAATTTGCAGTCTCACTATAACTATAGACTGAAGATCGGAATACTTATGAGTTTGATCACCAGAAGCTAAAGACTAACAGAAACTTAGTCCTGGGATGAGTAGCTGGACAAATTGACTCGGATTTGCCTTAGTAACGACGGTTACCCAGAGAATTTATAGAAAAAATGTAGTTGTCATAAAGATCAGATTTCAGAAATCAGGACAAAAAATGGATATTTGAAGGTCGGTTCCACCAGAAGACGACAGTGGATTCCTCTTGACCAGCTGTCGATTGGCTTTTCTGGAACATTCATGCTGACGCTGTTTCCGAGGCAATC
>CAAALY010000162.1:0-11798 GCA_900617795.1 Protopolystoma xenopodis
GGTATCGAAGTTGACCTTAACTAACCAAATCACTTTATATTTGATCAAAGAGGTCAGATGTAGAGTATATATACCACTTTTCATGGATTTCCCGGTGACTTTTTTTGACTCGTTAGCTCGAATTTAGTTGTGACGAGGATACCTTGCTCCGATGATGCTCATCAAATGACGGACAAAGGCTTAGCGCCTTTTCACCAGAATCGAAGGAGATTGCCTCGGAAACGGCCTCAGCCTGAATGTTCCAGCAAAGCCAATCGACAGCTGGTCAAGAGAAATCCGCCATCGTCTTCTCGTGGAACCGACCTTCGAATCTCTTCACCCAACATCTCCACTCGAAATAGAAGTAAGCTCAAAAATTGGCAACACTAAGTTTCCGGGCGCACTAAAACAGGCCTCGATAAGGCTACATATAGTTTGAGAAAGAGATGGATTTGCCATGTAAGGCATGCAGGTATTCGGGTTTGATAATTTACAAACAGAACTATAACATAGGAGTGATATCGGCTCGAGAAAAGAGCGTACCTAGATAGCAAATGCTTGCCAGAAATCTGCTGCATGTATAAAAATCTCAGAGAAAATGATACTAGGAGAACGAAATCAAAATTGCAAAAAAGAAATAAATGAAAGTGAAGTTATTGAAAACGAAAATATCAAGAATAGACACAATAAACGGTCATTGTTAACACGATAGTCTAACCAACTATGAGCAAAACAATTAAATTGAATAAATGATGTTTTCTTAAATATGGTATGGCATTTAGATGGTAATTATCGCGTTGAATTTAAATAAATGCGACTCTATGGCAATGAATACAGACTAAATGAGCTGAATGATAAACGAAATATTGTTTAAAAAATAGCCTACGCAGTACGTCCGATCAAAGATGCTGGTGAAATCGCCTCAAATATGTCCGCATCCTCGGATTTCAGTCTCACAGGAAAACTTGACTCAAGGTAGATGTCCTTCGAGGGTTGACTCGCCGTGTCGGTAGCCAGAAACCCACCGGCCATAGCTGCTTCAACTGTCAGATCTGCTTCCGAGGGGCCAAGGACATAGTTGCCTCCGTCACATCTGTTGCCTACTGTGGGCGGCAGATGCTGGCCATGAACTAGACCTCGACCCAGAGCCCCACCGAGAGACAGCTCATAACCGACAAAAGTGAAACCTAGGGCCTGACTGACGAACGGCTCAGAGCGATGATGCCGGCTTCTGATGCTCCCTAAATGGCGCTGAAGCCAGGAGGAACCTCGATGAAAGCCAGCATTGTGATTGACCTTCGAACGATAGGAACGCGGATAACGCTCTTGAAGAAATAGAAGACAATAAAATTATATTTCTATCTTATATGAATAATCGGAAGCAAGCGGAAATCGAATATAAGGAGTCCACTGATGTCGCTATGGGTAAATTATGCTGCTAATATTAAGGCTAAAATTCTCATAAAGAGATTAAACATTGAAAGGCTAAGCAATGACCAATGTGCTTGAGCTCTATCAAAGTGAGCTCATTTCAAATATCGGGTCAAAACGCCACTAAGACGGATTAAGAGTAAAACAAATATTGAAGATTAAACACAACATTTTTAGGGATAAGAGATGTTTTCACCCTAAATTTTTCACACAATGATAAGCTACATTTTCTCCCAAGCCAAGGTAGAATGTCTTGAGGACTGAGCCAACTTAAAAGTCCAAGATAAATCTAACTAAAATGGATCTAGGATAACCTGCCATGGTCTACTGGCGAGATCGACTTACAACCTTTTCATAACACCCTTCCACCCAGAAGGAAAATCACGTCAACTCCGAGAATTTAAACACATATTCAGCAAGTTACATAGTTTGAAATAACGAGTTCTGACATGCATTCTGTAATATGCTTTGGCTTTCTAGACCACTCGTTTAACTAGATATTAAAGGGAATAATAACGAACATATGAGAAAAAAGGAGAACAGTCGGTGCTGAAGTAGGAAATGAAGTAGTGTGAGAAGGCAACACAGAACAGGTCAAGGACGCAATAAGCGTCAATTTGGGGCTCAAGTAAATTAAGTTTGATTGACTAACAGGGAACTACATAGGATTGTTAGATGCAAGTCTACTTCAATACATACTCCTTGCTTTAAGCGAATGCAAGCAAAGACGATCTCATACCTCATACTATACAAAGGTGATGTTGACATCAATTGCAATACTTAGCTGTAAATACTAATAAATAATCGGAAATATAAGATTAATTTCTTGAGAGATCAAGAAGTGAGGATGTATTATGTGTTTCAAGGCGCCTCAACAACTGAATACAAATCTTCTAGGAATAAGTATTTGTACAATTTAAGGCGCAAGCAAGAGAATCAAAATAGAGGTATCAAGGGAAGACAGATGAAGTTACACTGCATCCTCGTCCCCAAGCCGCGTATGTTTGGGCAAGAATAATTCTACTAAGCAACCAGGATTGCCACACTGTCCGCCTAAGAAAATTCTCCTACTCTCTTCCACTCCAGTAACATCTGCCAATCTATCTATATCCACAAACCAGCATAGATCAAAGGATTAGCTGAAAGAACTAGAAAGACCGTAGCTGGCTTAAGGTGAGGTAAGGACTGATAGCGGAGATCCACTTAATAAGATAAGTAGAGGGCCTCAAGATTCCATTGAATTTTACTCGGCCTTGCATCACAGGATTTCCTATCCATTAACTTGAGGTGTCTGGAACTCATATAAAAAGATATACTGACGGCTTAGAAGTCTACTCATTTGGTATACAGAGAGCATTTAGACAAAAAATGGCATGTCACAGTTACCAAAGTGAAATGAGGCAAGAGCTACGTTGGGATTGTAAGCTAAAATTTGGATCTGAAAACCCAAGTGCCCCAAAGTTAATGGTAAATAATAAGCATACAGATCTGAGATAATTAATCTGACAAAGGGCCAACCTTCAAGGTTGTAGTTACGAAAATCGGGAAGTATAAATACGCCTGTTGTCCTGATTCACTGAAGGTTGAAAATTATAGTGCACAGATTAACAATGTACATAAGAGGAAAACATGCCTTTGAAAGATGCAAGGCAAGATGTAAAGATTTAGTTTGGGGTTTCTCTTCAGCCTACTAACAGGTTGCTGAAAGGTAAGGGTAAATTAAAATAGCTCAGTGAATAAAAATGGGCATTAAAGCATGAAAATGGAAATATTCTGAATAACTCGCCTTCGTTTTGCATGCCTGTAACGCAAGACAGATTCTTCCTCCAAGCGACAGGTGAAGATGATTCTGTAGCAATGGGTAAGCAGAATGCAAGGGGATGCCCAAGAATCGGAGACGAAGCAACAGGGATGGGTGGAGTTGAGACTAGGGCAGTAGAGGAAACAGAAAGGGGGTAGTGGAGGTCAATGCTTGCAGAATCAACGGGAGGACAGAGTTGGCGATCGGGTGATTCATTAGGTAGAGGAGTTCGACGTAAAGGCTGCTGAGCTTGATGTTGATGCTGCTGGTGTTGTGAATGCTGATCTTTCTCTGGGAAGAAGAAGGGCATCATTGTAGTGTAGAATTTTTTGCTGATCTAAAGTAAAATGAAAGGAAGGGTAAATATATATATATAGATCTTTCGAACGAATGCGAATCACACCTTGTGGAATGCTACAAGGAGTCTGGAAGATCTCATCAATGAGGATAGAACATAGAAAATAATTTGAGATTCTTATTTGATATGTGCTCCGGATTCAGAATTTTCAACTTTGTCGTCTGATTTATAATTTTGTTACAATTGTTGGTGCTTCTGTTTGCACTTAGATAGTAAGTCGAGCAAGAAGAGAATCACAAGTCTGGGATAATGGAGGAAAATATTACGCGCTAAAACCGTAGAATAATGGTGTATTTAGAATAATGAATCAGAAGGCAGCATAACCATTGTTTTAAGAAACTAAATAGTTTACATGATTATGGAATGAATTTTCAAAACCTGCACTAAAAATTAATTAATAATTTTTAGTTCATAAGTAGATTTTCGAGACTATCAGATGATATATATGAGAAAAATTCATCCTTCTTCCTTTAGGGTTATAAGGGGACTGGTAATTGAATTTTCCAATAGTGCTATGAGTAAAGCTGATGCTTCCTATGAATTTCACGAAAGGTATTCTCATCCAGGATGGGTTGCAGTTTCGACGTCACCTAGGTCTTATCAACACCCCCAGCGGGACTCGAATCATGACACTGCAACGTATAAGCTCGACACATCAAACACTACAATATGGGAAAAATGCATGACCTGTGAAATTCACATCTGTTTTGTGACCAAGAGGCACTCGTAGTAGTGAACGTACCAAGGTTATTCGCTACAGTTTCATGATTCGAGTCCTGCCGGGGGTGCTGGTGAGATCAGTTAAGACGTGGTAGAAACTGGAGTACACCCAAGCCTAGATAGAAATACCTTTTAATAAAATTCACTGAAGGTGTAAGGTCTACTCATATCATTGTGGGAAAATTTAACTACTAGTCTTTCTATCACTCTTAACGAAAAAGGATGAACTCATCTCATAGATGAATAGTGCCCGAATCGTCTCCTGTCGTAATGTAGTTAAAAATTCGCTCGCTTGACATTCGATATAATTCTTATTTTTGCACAATTTCGCATATCTTTACATCTATTTTTGAGGATAGCTCAACTAGTAAATTGAAAATTCAAATTACATTATCTAACAAGGTTTTTATAATTTTTCCTTTAATTCGCAAAGTAATTCATAGATATGGGGCAATCACATTGTTATTTAATATTTATAAAAAACTGATTTATCCATTTGGATGGCACAATTAGAGGAAATTATAAAAAGACAGAGGGTACTCAAGTAAAGATAAAGATAGAAAATGAGGTCTTAATTGAGGATATGTCATTAGAATATACACTTTATAATAGTGTCAAATATAATGTTTAACTTTTTTATACCTTTATATTCATTTAAAATATAAAACTTTATTAAATATTGGCTTAAGCGAACTATGAAGCTAGATGAGACAATGACTTGAAGCTAATTTAAATTAATACGAAACCACGAAAATATATCAATATAGTCTTATAGTTAGCAAAACAAAACTGCCCATCTAAAATACTAAAAGTTAGTAGCCTTACAATTCCACAATTTTCCAATATTTTAAGAAGTCAGATTAATAAATTTGGTGATATGCCAAAATAATATTTAGAAGAAGAAATTTGGTTGAAAATATGATCCTAAAGTTTGTTTACTTAATATAGCTAAACAACATATGATAAATACTTGTTATTGTTGTGGGCCACATGTGGAAAATCCGCCAATGAACAAAAGAAAAGCCGTTTATATTAATATAATGCAACAAAAAATTTAGCCTTGAGGAAGCTGAAAGAGTTCGATGAAAGTTAAGATACAAGTGATTTTCTAAAAACTAGTAAGAACGGTTAGGTGACTCTAGTACCCGGTAGAAGATTGGCTAGATCTACTTGAGATCATACATCTCACAAACCAATAGTTAGCTTTAAGTTATTCCAATACATTTACTACTTCAATTAATTAACATTAAAAATTGTAAGCGCTAGTTTGGTTCGAGTTATGTGAGAGTGGTTATTAAGCATATGAAACTGAGGTAACTACAATTTCAAGATTAAATTGAACAATAATAATCCAGATACTAAGAATGTCCATTTAGGACAAAAATTAGATTTTTTTACAGAAAAAGGAAAACAGTTTGGGCCTACATCCGTGGCTCCGTTAAACAGAAACACTGTGTTTTACCTGGAGCCTGAAAGGTGCGATACTGATTTCCATGGCCTCCTTCACCGAAATTCCACCAACTGGCTGACGCTGCGAACAGGCGATCCGCAGAATTGGTCCGCCGATGTACTGGCTGCTAGAAACATCGGGAACTAGCACTTCCTAAATGCAAAGAATGAAATATTCATAAATATATAATATTTCAATTTTAAATCAAAGTTCTCGTAAGGTGAAAATTGAATCTGGTTCGTCAATAGACCTAAGGTAAATTTAGAACTATTGAACTAATTAGAAAGCACCAGAATCTTTTGACCAGATGCTTGAAGTACTACGATTTGTCATCAAATTTTATCAGATCAGAGCCTCTACCATCAATGTTCATGTAATGTTATAAAGAACTATGAATTAGAATTTGCAGTCAGAAGGCAAGGTTCGATAAGTGATCTAAATAGAATAAGTAAATCAGTTATATGAGATGTATTCATCATATTTCGTCTAAGATGATGAAGGACTGGTAGGGGTAATACATCTCATATAACTGATTCACTGGCAGTCTCGAAACTCTACTTATGTACGAATAATAAGTAAAACCCAGTAAATCACCAAAAAACGAAATGCACATGTGTGTAAAATGAAGACAGAAACATAAGTAGTAAAAGCTGTATCGACAGGCGATGAAGGGATATTCGATAAATGTTCACACAATATATAAGTAGGCCTTACCTGTCCAGTCCTTCATCATCTTACACAAAAAAGGATGAATACATCTTTTATATCAGATCTGCTGGTATTCTCGAAAAGCGTTTTTAAAAAACGAAAAATAAGTATTAAGAATAAAAAAAGGCAAGTTATTACTCGGCTACTTGCAATTTTGAGGAATAAGAATGCTGATGGGATCGACCATTTTTCGTATGATTCTGCAAGTATTATTAATTAATCACTTAGTTTGAGGTAAGGATAAAGGCTCAATTGTATAATAATTCCAAAAGATGATTTACGTCCAAGAAGTATCGTAATTTCAAGCTCTTGTAGCTCTCACTGGCACCCGAAAGTAATATTTAAAATCTGGGTGTGCTTATTATAAAGAGACTAGCGTCTAAACTAAACGATAGTAAAAGCATTGAATGGGAAAGAAGTCGTTTAGCATAGCTATCAAGACTAAATAAAAATATCAGAAGGTTCACATGCCATTTTAACATATTCAAATCAAAATTCTAGGCACTAACTTTTAAGACACTAATATTATCAGACGAAAGCATACCTTGTAGAAGGAGTTAGGAGCCAAACTGGCTACACGGATCCAGCCGAGTTCAAGCCAGTGAGAACCAGAGTCATCTTGCCGATGAGTTTTCACGTAAAGAAAGCCTCGCAACTCGACGTCGGCTAGCCCAATTTGCCCATCCGTCTCGGTCATGCGCCAGTGTGCATGCTCAAAGCAGATCTACGAAAGGAACATGAAGAAAAAAAACTAGCAAATGAAGGTCTCAAATACCACCTTCTAGAGGAAGCAACTATCTGAGACTTTTAGGGCGTGGACAATAAGTAAGTGTTTATTAAAAAAATTCATTTTCGGACCAACAAGAGTGGATTTCAGGATTACGTTGACTCGGGGCTTAGGCACTTAAGCGGCTAATGAAGTAGCTAAACTAAAAAAAGGTTTAGAATCATTAGATCTCAACCATATCTCGATCTAATTACAGAAATATTTGGCATGTAAGCTGATCATACTATAGGTATAAATTCTGTAAGGACAATAATTTATTATTTCCCTATCCAGAGGATGCGACAAACGTGACAGCTCGTAATTCCCTCAAGTGCATCGTCATTTCAGCAATTGTTATACTTTAAGGGATTAGTGAAAGCTTTCCTGATATACAATGAGCTGCAATAAAGTCAAGATAATGCACATAAATAGGTTTAACCTCGCTAAAATAAGTCCCTCTTATATTTTTATATATGAAATTAGAACTAGTATGAGCGTCTATAGTGACCTTCCTTCACATATAATGACAAAGCAAACTCCATGAAAAAAAGACTCAGCAATTGATCAGGAATAAATTATTCAACTAAAACTCAAGCTTTAAAGATTGATCAGTTATTCATTGAAGTAGAACTATCAAGGTGATAATGAGTCCCAATTCTGGCTGCCGAGACCCAGCCCAAATCCAGAGATGAGCTTCGGGTAGGGTAAATTTAAGTGGTGCGAATGAGTCTTGGCATGTGATTTGGCCACCAAGCTGTTGCTGCTTGCTGACCGACTTTCCAAAAAAAGCACATTCAGTTGACCTTTGACAGCCTTCATTTCGACAAATTACCTACATGCTAGCATCTAAGTCCAGCTCCTAACCCAAGTCCTTGTTTCGCTGTCTGTGGTAGACATCGGAGAAACTAGGCCTTGTGATAAAATTCTGTGTGATCATGATTGTCTTAATTTCGTCAAGTTTTTATATTGTGATTATTTTGAATCATTATAATTAAATAGTAGATATGAATACCAAGATGGTGTGGTCTTCTGTTCGGTCGGAGTCTCCTTTAGCTTTATAGTGTTGGTCCGACCTCATTTTCGCAACTTGGTCGGAGCGTCGGAGAAACCTCGTAGAGCTTACCTAGTCCTGCGTCCTCTACCATAATATTCATGATTTCCAGAAACGGACAGTTGAACCGGTATTTTCCCAAACGTTTCACCAGCATCCTCAGTGAGAGATGCCATTGTCAACACGGAGTTACAATTTATCAGTGACAAGTGAAGGTAATCCTCTTGATCAATTTTATGTTCAACCGTTGTAGCACCATTCCTTGCCCCTAGTCTTTGTTCTTTCTTCTACTATTGCATATATTTCTCCCAACCCAACTTCATATCGCACAATTACCCAATTACACCATTCTGTGCTCTTGTTTTCGCCAATATCACCCAAGAGTGTTTCGTTAAAAGTGAATTTAGTGAAGCGTAATCCCCTTCACTACCGGTTTCGGACGATGTTTGCAGGGCTTCTGGGTCGTGGATTCATTTCGATCATTTAGCCCCCTTCTTTCACCTCGATTGTAAGTTGATTCCTGCTATAAGTAAAAATGACTGTCTGACTTTCTGAAATCTGGCTGCCTATGAGCCTAAAATTCACTTCCCCATTCATGATATATTCGAGGATTCAGAGTCGATGATGCCCATGCCTAGTCATCTTCTTACCCCTAAACTTCAGACTAATCACCCAATAATCCTATTTCTCATCCTCATCGCCATTGTTTTGCATTCTTTGGGGCTATGTCCGGCACAATTCGGAACCGTTGATGTGAAAAAGTACAGCTTCCCATTTCCACTTTTGAATGGCTTGAAGCACAGAACGGCAGTCGAAATCGGTGGTGGAGGTGATTAGACTTCGTGAAATCCACTTCTAGCGGCACACTTTTAGATGAAATTGGAGGAAGCGAGAGTACAGAATGATGTAAATAGGTAAATGAACGATATAAGGTAGGGCTGAGAGAAGGAAATGCAGCAAGATAAGTTAAGATAATGACTAAGGGCGAGAAGTGATGGCGTAACGGTTGAGCACAAAAATTGGCTAAGATGATTGCTTTCACTTGTCCCTTTGATAAGTTGTAACTATAGGCTAACGATGGCGCCTCTCCTTGGCGATGCATCAAGTCAATGTTACGATGCTGGAAAGCACGAATACTCTGGCAGAGGAAGCATAAATTGGGAGGTTCCACAAGGTCTTCCTAATGATCCTGCAAAGTCGTGAAAACGAATTCGAACCCAAACTATCTTCACTACTCTTTGATTCCGAACTAAAAAGCTGTCTTGGATTAAAAAAAAGTAAAGTACCTCGTTACGCCTAACGATCTCGGCAGGATAGCATGTCTTCTGATCCGATGCCTGCTGATCTTCCTCCAAATCGTTTAGTCTACTTTCGAGATTGGCATCGCGAGATGCCCTTGGGACAAAGTCATGTGTGTTCACATAACTGTCACACTCGCCATCAGCTTCATGATGCGATTCTCCCACACTGCCATTTGACTCAGCATACAGACTTGACTCCTTGCAGGCATTTCCCAGACGCAGACTGACCTTCTCCTCCTTATAGCGACGCCTTCCTGCAACCCACACACCTTCCAAGCCGTCTTGACCTCCTCCGGAGGTGAAAGGCGCGCCAGATACACATGTGTGTTGGTGTCGAGAGAGTGGCCCCAGACGCACACCAGAAGTGATGGTATAAGCACTCATCGGGCAGTGTGAAGGAGGCCGGCCAGATGAGTCCACCTCAGAGGGACAAACGTCATTCGCCGGGAGTGAGCATGTCTCCGGGCCACTGGAATCGGCTGGTTCGTCAGTCAGACTGAATTCCGCGAAGGCTTCAGGTCCGGATAAGCTCTTGTGGTACGGTAGAGTGGCAGCCGAGGATTCAGTATTCATGAAAAAAGAGTCAACTGCAAAAGAAAGAAATGTATAAGGCTAGTAAAGAAGTAGAAGTGAAAAGACATTCCTATGAAATGGACTACTCATCAACATATGCTTAAGCATAGATAAATTTAAAGAGAATCCGAGGTCGTATTTTAGCTCATGACCTGAGTAGCGCATAATGACATTCCAGGGCAACGTAGCTCTCTAGGCTGTATGAGCTCACCTTGATAGATATTCCAAAAGTGGGCTTTTGTTTAAGGCAAACTGCAGCTTCGACGTCGCCTGGGTCTAATATTTAATCCGAATGGAAAGACAATCCAGAAGGGTAATTGATACACCTCATAAGTCCTGGAGATATATCGAGAAGACGATCATGTTTGCTATAAAATTTGATTATTTTATGAAATTACAATAGCCAATTTTTCCATAAGTGTCAAGTTATTAGAAATTTTAGCTGCCACAAGCAACTAAAATCCATTTTTTTATAGCCAAATAGTAAGCAGAATATTGCGAACTCAGAGAGGCTTACAAGTAATAAAGAATTTCCAAATTCGCTTAAAATGTTGTATCGCATGACTGAAAGTGGCTTCTAACCATATTTTAAACGGTGGTAGGATGGATATCAATTCTTATCAGAATGATGAGAAAAATACTCCAACCATGTCATGATGGAACCGAGAAACAGTAAATTTTTACGAAGCACATTGATCACATTTGTATGCTAAATAATGCCAAAGAATTCGTCCGAAAGAGACGACTATGCTGATTAGGATAGGGATAATCTGAAGTGAATCTTGAAAAAATGTCTCTAAAAGTCCCAGCAACGCAACTCGAAAACTTTGAGATTTATGCTTGCCGTCTGACCAACTGAGCTATGATCTTATTGACTAACGGGATCTATTCTTGTTGAAGTTGAGGATAAGAAGACGAGGCGACGTCGACATTGCAGTGCATGGTGAAGTAAATTTCTTTGTAAAATCAAACATTCTGTTCAACTTGTACTGGGCAGAGTTGTTGTCGTCTGCCATGAAACTTCCGTATATCTACGTCAATGCCACCCGCTCACTGGCGGAGATGGGCGTTTCTCCGTAGGAACTGTTTCACTTCAGTTAAAAGACATCTCTGTTCCAGGATCCATTAACACCATTTCCGGGATTAACAAATAGGAGGTAGTTTTATGCATTTACTCACTTGATTTATAGCCTGTTTGATACATAAGTTCATAACTTCATTAAATATCTTGGCAGAGCTTCGGTAGAAGAACCTGCAATCTCCATCCCAACCAATTAGTTGTGTATGCCTTGAGTAAAATGGGCACATGGGGCCGAAACATCGTGATCTAGTCTAATTTTGGAGAATAAAAGCCTGATGAGATTCCCAGACCAGAGGGTGTTAACAAAGAGATGCTGAAACTAGATCAGAAACACAAAAAGCTAAGCTGCATAATTTGAGGTTCAATAAGTGCTCATGGAAAAAGAATGAGGCAATCAGTAAAGATCTGGTAGAGGTAAACAAAACTTGGGACTATGGCAATGAGGCTCTGGTGTGGAGTGGTAACTAGAAAAGGGAAGAACAAAACAAATGGTCTCGCTTTAGAAAAGGGAATACAAGGCAGCTCACCAGTTTTGTTTCTAAACATCGAGGACGTCTGGAGGCCTCCGTCAATTGTCAA